>JANRGW010031566.1:0-53186 GCA_024733675.1 Psilopsiagon aymara | reverse complement strand
GTTATACCTTAGTTATTAAACTGTTCTTATCTCAACCTGTGGGAGTTGCATTCTTTCGGTTCTCCTTCCCATCCCTCGAGGAGCAGAGGGAAGAAAAAGGGGGAAGTGAGTGAACAAACTGTGTGGCTGATTTATGGCTTAAACCATGACAGTGGTCTTGTAGTCTAAATAGCTTCTTATGCTTTACACTATTTTAGCTGGTAGATTTGGAAAGAACATTTTAAATGCTGAACAGGATTTTAAGATTGCAGCTTTTCTTATCATTTGTTGTTATTCTGAGCAAAGGGAGAGCTTTGAATTCTTTAAGCATTGGTTGGAAAACATCTTTTGGGGAAAAAAAGTACTAAAGAAAACTCTGAATGTGTATTTGTGTCCTGCAAAGTTAAAGGAAAAGCAGACAGGTTAAGTGTAAATATGACATAGAATGTTCAAAATGTTTCCCGGGTTTTCTGATATAAATATTACAAATCTTCTCCTCCAATTCATGGTGATGCTTTCTGTTTAAATACAAAGATGTAATCTTATTAGCTAAAGACTAAGAAGATTTCTGTATTTAGTAGCAATTCGTCTTTGTGGCTGCTGAACTGTAGAAACTCTGTAGACAGCTTTAGGATCCTTAAGCATTCCTGATTTAGTAGCCTTCAAAGGAGTTACTGTTTGCCATTGAATCTGTTCTTCTTTCATGTCCATGAATGTACTCAGCTCTGTGATTTTATTTTCCTCATGGAGTTCCTGCACCCCTGAGCCCATTTAGGAAGTGCTCTGTGATGCCTCTGTACAATGGTGACTGATTCAGATTGTTTGAACACCATCCCCCCAAAAAAACAAAACAAATTAAGACAGTGAGCTTGAAATTTAAAAGATAATGGGAAAGATCAATAAGAGGTCAAAATATTTACTTTTGTTTAAAAATTAAGGCACTGAAGGATGCAGAATCTGTATCAGAAAAGTTACTTAAGAAACCTTGGGGGCTTCATCAAGCATGGCTTTTTGCATCAAGTAACAGGAGCCTGAAGCATCATTGTCAAAGTTAATTTATTAGTTGGAATAATTTCAAATATCTCCTGGGTACATTAGGTCAGTGTGTGAGTGGCTGAGTCTACATATCAAAAAACAAAGCAAGCTTGGAGTCTCTTTCATCATATGTCCTGCTGGGATTGTGAGCGCTCACTGCTGTGTGCTGGAAAGATCAGAGAACCAGCAGAGGGTAGGTAGTGGGATCTTCCATTTATCCCCGTTCATCTGTCCCTTCCATGTGTATCCCTGTTCACATCAGGATTTTGTAAAAAGTCTCAGTTTTTAGACATAGTTGATAAACAAGGCATTGGTTGGTGGGGCACTGAGAGGAAATGTGGCTCTTGACTTTGTCCAGGGTGGAGTTCGACTCACAAGAGGCAAATGGCTACAGCAACCATCAGGTTCAACATCCTATTCAAACAACAACAGAAAAAAATGACAAAGATATCCACAGCAGTTGTGATCCATTTTGAGAAGGGACACTACACATAAATAAAGATACTTGCTGAAAAGAACCTAAAAAAGAGAAGGGAGCTGTACCAGGTGGTGTGGAAGCTACTTAAGGACACCATATGTGATACCCAAGGCCAGCATCCACCACCTGTCATGAAAGCCCTGAGGAAAAGTGAAAGGAGAACAGCAGAGCTAGACAACAGAGTAAAGGAAGTTGTTACAAAGAAGTCCATGCCCTTTAAAAAGCTCAGTTCACACCCAAATGATGTTTTGAATGTAAAAACAGGGTCAGACAGGCTAAGGCATATTTTAGCAAACGGTACAAAGTCTTCTGAGCTGATGATTGTGGTGTGGAAGGAGTACTTAAAGAGGCCTGTCTCAGAGGAGTTAAAGAAATTCTTTGATGTTATCTGTGGGGAAAAAATTGTGAGGAATCCCATCCTGGAACATTCTTTCTTGAGCTTTCTCAGAGGATATGTGAAACTAAAGTGATTTAATGGTTGTGCAATAAGATTAACAATAAAATCACCACTACCAGATTTTATTCACCTAAAATTTCTGAAAGCAAGGAAAAATAAGTTGTCTATATTACTTGTAGTGGTGCATAACCACTTGCTTTTCAAATTGCCTTGTTATCAGAGACTTTGTGGCTGGATAGTGTGATGCCAGGTTTTTTAAACAGTTCTTAAATCATCGGGGACCTGCAAGACTGTAATCCTGGTGTTTGCTTTAGGCAGTTTAGCAAAAATTATAATGCAAAATAAGATTTGTGGATGCTGGAAAACCTGTGATCTGCATGGTAGAAACCAGTGTGAGATTTGCAAAGAGAAAAAGTCTACATATCTTGGAATTCTTTGAAGAGACAGGGAATATGTAGATAAGGGTGCTACAGCGGATGTGGTTTCCTTGAATTTCCACAAAGTTTTTGATGAAGCCCCTCACAGGGGGCACATAGACATAGCATGAAAGACAAAGTCACAGAATAGGTAAATAGATGAAGAGAATGCAGTGGTTCTCAAAACAGGGAAGTCACAACTGGAGGCTTGAGTTTTATAGATGGTCAAGTAAAGAGTGAACAGTGGAGTCAGGTGTCCTGGTAGCTACAAAGATACTGACTGCACTAAAGACAAGAGTTCGGTGCAGCATGATCTCACATTGAGTGATTTTTCAAAAATGGGAGATGAAACACATTTTAGAGAGTTGTCAAGTGATTTTTCTTAGGAAAAAATAACCAGTCAAAATTCACCTGCAAAATGGCTGGCTCAGAACTGGCTGGCTGTTACCAAGCAGGAGTAAGATTTTGCAGTATGACAAATAGCTGTGAAAACATTTCAGCACGCAGCAGCAGGCAAAAAGCAAATAAAGCAATGGCAATTATTAGAGCAAAAAGTACATAAGAAGAAACATCGTTATACCACTGTATAAATCCTTAGCTTGAATGCAGTGAATGACTACTGCTTGATAAAGGTTATAATACAGGTAGATGTTGGTTGTGACTAAGTACAGTTTCTCTTACAGCAGAAGTTTGAAGTAGCTTATAAGTAAGGCAAATTCATGTGTATATACAGTCAGATAAACATTCAGGATTAAAAACTATTGCAGACCATGATATCTGCCTTTAATTATTATTGCCATAGACCATGATATCTGCCTTTAATTATTATTGCCATTACTATTAATTGGATTTGTGGTAAATCCAAGAGGTAGTATTCTGTTGTGCTATGTAGCATTTGCTAGTCTCATGAATTCTTCGCTTGTTGAGTATACAGACATGGCATGAATGAACAAAGAGGAGATGGTCCCTATCCCTGTCCAGTCTTTTGCAATTTTCTCCAGTGTCAAAAGATTACTAAGACCTTTGGAGTGTGTTTTCTTCTAATTTCAAACTATGATTTGAAACAGTTTCCTAAAAAAGTGTAGATATATTAGTATCACCTTGTGCTCCTGAGATCTTCCCAGTTTGCCTGTTACTCTAATGAGCTATTACATCTTATTGCATTTGTTAGCCACAGATTTTTGCTCTTGGCCAAATTATAGTTGCTGGTATCTTAATTGGCACTAAAAATAGCATTATTTTTTTCCCTTGCAAGATCCTAAACCAAAATTAAATTCCTCTGCATTGACTGCTTGGTACACCATGGGAAAACTATCCAGTATATCAAGGAGAAGAAAAGAGTTTAATCTGTGTGAAAAAATAGGGCAGTCATATGTCCTGTTTCATCTGATCAAAAGAACAAAATTACCATGAGCAACAATTGGATAGCCTACTGTTGGACTTATTTGGTCTGGTCCTTGAGTGGGAGAGCCAGCTGCAGTATTGACTGGAGTCAACAGAATAGATTTCTGAAGCTCATAGGATATTTTTTTAGTATCTTTTTCTCAGTCTGCTATATTTTATTTTTTTTTAATAGGCTGTTCTAAAGGCTTGCTCTACTGATATTTAGGGACTTGATTTTTAAAAATCCCTAGTATTACCAGCTTATTCTCAGATACCCAAAGCCATATATCAGTTTGACATGCTGTGGAACTTTATCTGCCTTTTACTTGCAGACACCTAAGTAAATAGCCTCCCACTGTTCATTGTCTTCTATCATGCTATCCCTGAGTGTTTCTGTCTGACATTGTCTGAAGGAACTGGAATAATACAGATGAACTTGAGGAAGCGCATCTTTCAGTCACAGAATTGCCACCAATGTGTTCTTGCTGATGGTTAATCTGAATGGGAGTCGGCCCACAGTCAGTTGTTTCTTTAACTTTGGATTTAATCTATTCATGTCTCCAGCTGCCCTGCCCTGATGAGAAATAAAAACTAACTCACTAAAATAATAGAAGTTAATAAATAAAAATCAGCTTCTTCAGAGTCTTGAGGTGAATCACTATTTTTATTATTTTTTTCCTTGAAGATGTAAACTGGATGTGTTGATTTTTCATTATCAAAATTCAATAAGCAGTATCTAGAAACTGAATCCTCTGTTTCATTTTAAGTCTGTTTTTTGTTGCATATTTCTGCCTTTGTTGTGTCAAGGAGACGCACAGTTTGCATGGAGAAAACTTTTTAATGTTTCAGACCAGATGAGATAGACATTTAGAAGAATACTGTTTCCTTTTGGTGCTGACTTTCCTTTTGAGGCTGCTCATTCGCACTTCCACATCATTCTGTCAGTCAGGCTAGCATGACTGTGCAGCTGCATGGTCAATTGCATCAGGAAAGTAATCTGTACTGAAGACAATCCAGAAGGGGGAAAAGCAAAACCAAAAAAACCCAAAGAAATTTGTTCTTTTAAACTCTGAACAGTTCTTGTGGAGGAAGCTTCAGGGAGCTGAAATAAATGCTTATGAACTTATGACTATGGCTGGAAAATGTATATAGTCATTCTGTCTAGAAGGCACTTTGCTCAGTCTGAGAGGGCACCAAGTCCAGACTGAACAGGTTAAAGGTAATTGCTCCTACATAATTGGATTATGTGATAAAATAAGGCCCTTGTGGAGCAGAGACAAGTCTTAGGAGTGGGGGAGCAGACAGGTTGTTATGGAAAAGGAGAAAAACCATCAGTTCTTGTGGAATTAGGACAAGCTATAGTTGCAGGTGTGGCTATAGTTAGTGTAGTCCAAAAGCTGATACTCCTATCAGTGTTGCTTAAGTATGCATTCAGCACCTTAGGATTGCTTGTGTAGTGTATATTCCCTGCATTTGTTACAATTATGCTGCTTTGACATAACAAACCTCTTCATACAGAGGGAAAAATTATTGGAACAAAATTTATATTTAGTGAAATTCTTTCAGACTTCCCTACTAGTTCAGAACTTAGAGAATGGGTAAGAAGTGGTTTGGGGTTTTGCGTTAAACAGTGGATTTTGTTAATTAGTAAAAATCAGTGTGATGAGCAGACTCATGTTAAGAAGCACCATCCTCCATATTGTTAATTTTTGTAAAAGAGACTGATTCTTGTCAGTTGTTGAAAGCATCTAGTCCAAATTCATTGTCTGCGTTTCCTCTGTAGTTAATGAAAAGGGAGAAAAAGATGAAGACCTTCAGGATGCATTTCCATCGAAACTATTTCGAAAAGTGCTAGTGTCTCTTGATTTATCAGCGGGAGCTTAGGTCTAAGTATGCACTAAGTGTTTTCTTTTCAAATAGCTAAAGTTGTGGGAGGTGAATCCCACAGAACATTTCATTTGTTAAGATCACTGTGTGGGCTGTGACCTAAACATGGTTTGTATTTCTTGTACAACTCTTAGTTATATTTTAGCATAGCTGTTATAATCAGGTAGTCTTTCTGGCTATATAAACAGCCAGCTCTTGAATCCCACTAAGTCCTGGGCTCCTGTGCGTACCGCACACATATGAATTCAATAAACTAACTGAACTGTTTGTAAAACAAGTATTTACTGTCTTCTATTTGTTTGTGAAATTGCTCAGATTAACTAGGTATCACCTTGTTCTTGCATGAGGAGGGAGAGACAGACTGTGTCATTACTCTTTCTTTCAAGTCAAATCATACAAATCTTATTGAAGTTTCTTTCTCTGGTAACTTTTTTAAGAGTCCTTCTCTTGTCTGCCAGAGTCTAACTATGCTGGGATTATGCTAAGAAACAAGAGTTACAAGCTTGAAGAGTACAACAGATTTGTATAATAGGTTTGGAATATTTTTCCTGTTACTTTCCATCCTCTTTCTTATGTATGCAAACAAGGTGTTTGCTGTTTTGATCACTGATACCCACTGAGCAAATGTTTTCCTTGAGCTTTCCATACTGATGCACAGGTCTGGCTTTTGTTTTGTTTTTCCCAAGCTGGTGACAGTTCACTCTAACCCTAGCAGTGAGTTGTTCAAATGAATCCCTTTTGTGTGCATTGCTTTGCCATTTGTCAGCTTCTTCAATTTAATCTGTTCCTGATGTTGAATCACTAGGAGCTCCCACGAATGAAGCAGTACATACTGAAGAGATATTAAAACGTGGGGCAAAGAACAACAAAAACTGCTAGAGGAATCGCAGTTTAAGTCCTCAAGAGAACTAGGTAGTCTTGTGTTTGATTTGTTTTCTGTGTTGGAGGAAACTTAGCACAGTTCTGATTCCCTTTCATTGGTATTTATCTTAATATAGACATCAGAAGACTACATTCATTCTGCCTTTTGGCAGCTTCAGGCCTTCTGCTGTCCTGCGCTACCAAAGATAAGCTAACTTCTGTATTTGACTCAAAACACCTTAAGGCCTGTTCTGCCTTCAGCACCAGTTTTTTCCAGTGTCTTCAAACCAGTTGAGGGCACTTGGCTGCACAGCATGCTGTGGTTTTGCTGAGATTTAGAGATTCATGGATGTTTAAAGAGCATCTTGGGCCACTTAGTTGAGAGCACAGATTAGAGCAGATTTATTAGCAAACAGTGTGGTTCAGGTTAACAGAGGGCTAAAAAATTTTACTGAACAATGTATCTATGTTTACATTGAAATTCACCTATTATAACATGAAAATCCAAATTAGATCTTAAGATGAAACACTGATATTTTGTTTATGGCATCTTTCACCATTCATATCTGCCTTCAGTTCTGATATTTTATTCCTACAGGACGACACAGACATTATTTTCCCACATCCCATATGTCCAAATCATGTAAAAAGATACTTAGCTCAAATACCAGGCATGCAAAACATTCCACTCTGTGGGTATGAGGTGACGTTTGGTGTGTCTTTAACATGCTGTGGTGTTCAATTACAATACAGCAAAATTATTTTTGTCCAGCCTTCTTCATAGAAAGTATGGAAGATTGCTTTGCAGTGAGTCATCTGTCAGCTAAAGAACTGAAAGTCTTGTAGTGATATTTAAAGGGAGAAAGTAGCTCAGAGCTGACAGAGTTCAAGACAGAAAAAGAAACAGATATGAAACAGAGAGCCTCCACCCATGGAGAAAATAGAGGCAAAGACTGGTAGGGGGAGGAGTGACGAGGAAGCCAAACAGGCTGAGAATATCAGAGGCGGTTCAGGAGACTTTGCATGTAATTTGGAAATAAACATTGGGCTTCAGGTGTCTCTCCTGCACTGTGCCAAACAAAGATTCTTTGACTGTAAGGGAATGGCATAGAGCTAGATAAATAAGGGGATGGCGTAAAACCAGATAAATAAGAGTACAGGGCTCAGGGCGCTTTGAGGAATTTAGAAACATGCAGGTAGAGGCTGAGGGAAGGGTAAATGGCTTAAATTTCTGGAGCAAGACTTTAGAACAGCACTGGCATTCTGCACTCCATGGTTGTTTAAATGTCTGAGGAGTTTGATAGACCGTGAAAGAGGGTATTTCAGTTAATTAGGCAGGAATTACAGGCATGAATGTGGACTTCAGCAGCGCTGCTGTCAAAGGGAAGATGGATTCTGGCAGTCTTCCCTTGCTAGTGCCAGGAGGGCTTACACTTAGAAGTGAGTGTGTGGGAGGGGCAGTCATTTCAGGGTCAGAGAAGACTTCAGAACTCTGGCTCTGTGTATGGGGATAAGATCTGAGTAAAGAACCATGAAAGCTGTCTTCAAGAGCAGGAGGGACTTCTTTCCCGTGACATTTGAGCTTTTTGAAGAAGTAGCTAGTAAGGAAATTATAATGTAACAAGGGAATGACAGAACCAAGACAGGCTGTTAAAGAGATCAGAGATTACTTGCCAAGGTCACTGATGCCTTGCATGCTTTCCCTATAAAGTTGATGTCCAAAGCTAAGCTAGCATTAAGATATCCCAAAGGAAAAAGATGTTTAAGGAAGAGAAAGTAGACGAATCAGAAACACATCCTGTGTTTTTAAGGCACAGCACTATCATGGAGGGATATTGTAGATATAAATGCTATCATCTGTTAGTGTGAATCAGATGCATTCTTCTTTCATTCTTGGTCAAGTCTACTAGTTAGTGGTGTGGGGCTCTTGGGGCAGCTCCCTCATCCCATGTGCCTCAGCTTGCCCATACTGTTTTTTGTCCTGGCAATTCCTTTGACCTCACTCTCTGTACAGAGCTTTATTTTCTGCCTTGAGAAAGTAAATGTGATGTAAAGTATGCAGCATGAAGGACAGTACAGTCCTTATTGAAAGCAGAAGGGAGAAGAACTTGTCTTCTTACTCAATGCATTCATAAAAGTTGGCTTTGACATTGCAGTACTAAAAGGCATTCCAAGCATAAAAATAAGGTTAGAGCCACTCCAACATCACAGAATTTGAAGGGAGTAATATTTCATTGCATGCAGTTCTAAAATGCTTATTACAGCTCTTCTTATTTACAACTATCATGTCTCTTTTTAATCTGCAGAGGAGGAATATCAAGGACGAACCAAGAGAAAGCGTGTTCGAAGGAGGAAACAAAAGAGCAGCTTAAAAAACTCTAATAGCTTACGTGGAGAACAAACAGATTCTGGAATGCAAGAGACTCTTGTTCGAGATGATTTACAGCTGCAGCAGACAGACAGTCCCAAAATAAGCAAAAACAAAAAGAGGAAAATGAAAAAGAAACGACAGAAAGAAAAAATGAGAGCAGCTGGCTTGGTAACAAAAACTACTGGTGTGGATTTTACATATCAGCCAGACAAAAATGACAGAGAAGAAGCAGCAGGCTTAAAAGACATAGTTGAAAAGACAGATAGCATTCTGGACTTCCTGCAGGCAACACAACAAATTTATTTTGCTGACAGTATGTACCACTCTTTTTCTTTATTACCACGTAGGGGAAAATAGATGTACAGTTATTGCTGCTGTAGAATGGGGCATATCTAATAGAGAAATGTCTCTTTTGAGCTTGGTAAGACATGGAAGTACTTAGTATTTGTCCCATATTCTGGTGTGTACATGAATATGTAAGAATCCACATCAATATGAAAAATGGTAGACTTAATCTCTTTGTTTCTCTGTCTTTGAAAATATGCATAATATTCTTTGCTCTTTTATAAAACATCCAACACATTCGGGGTAAGTGTAATGGTTAAAATGGAACAAATTCTTTGTTCCTCTACAAGCAATCATCCAGAAGGACCTGTTGCTTTCACGGAGCTTCAAATGAGGGCAATAAGTGCTATCCTAAACTACTTTTAGCCTTACTGTCTCTGAACCAACCTACATTTCAAAACATTCTGCTTCCCAGGAGGAAATTTATTTGAAAAATATCAGGAAATCTAGACAGACAGCATCCTAGAGGAAAGGGGAAGAACTATTAGCAGTGAGAAAGTGTATTGGCATAAAGCACTTGTGAATGAGATGAAATTGATGCTCAATGCACGTTCCATATCGCTTTTGAAAGGATTGCATGTATGCTATCCCTAATGGCATATTGCATTTTCATCTGACCACTAAAATAAAAGAAATTCCTACTCTATGTTTCTTGTCTTGCCTTCCTAAAAAGGTGCTTGTGTGGTGGTTATGTTAAATGCTTTTCAGAGATAATGAAGTTTTAACGGTAAGTACTATAGTGCTTACACATACATACACCGGATTATGTTGATATCATCTAGAATTAAATATGTTTTCTTAAGGGCAACCTGACTTTAGATGCTTAGCTTAGAACATAGCCTTAAAATGGTAACTGTCTTGTAAAACTGGAAAAAAAGCAGTGGAAAAGGTTTTCAAAGAGTATGGCCTTGGCTGTCTTTGTGAAGCTGAATGAAGAATATTAAACAGCTTACCTATCTGTACAAGTCCATCTTAAGTCAGAGCTATCAGCTCCCATTACCATAAAATTCATCTTTAGACTACAGAATGACTTTAAAAACCCTGTTAAGATGACATCAGGGATTTTGTGTTAATTGTTTTCTCAAGATTTATACATAGAATTTTCTTTACTTACTGATAAAAATTTTCTGCTATGTCAGGTCTTCATACTAAGCCTAGCATTGGAAATCCATCGTACTCTCTGGCTAGTGTACTTCCATGACCAAAAATAAGGATTTTACTGTCTCTGTTGTATGGCTAATTAAATGTAAGCTAAGCTATATGCATTTGCTGTAGTGGAACTCCAGAGTTACTGAGCAAGACTGCAAACTCAGTTAACGGTTCTGCTGTTAATACATGACCCAGAACAGAAACCTGGTCAGTTGTCCATAATTCTAAGAAAAAGTGTTGAGGTTCCATCTTTCCCGGAAGTCAAATTCAGGTTTTGGCCGACTGACTGGTCCCAGTGTCAAACTTTCAGATCAGAAGGTTGAGCCAGTGAGGACCTTGGAATCCAGAGAGAGAAATTCATACGTAAAAGTAAGTTCATCTGCAGAGAAGATGTCACATCCATAAATCAGAGTGTGACTAACTTCCTTGTTAGGCAAATCCCAGGTTTTATATAGAACTGACATTATGTTGTTTGCCTTTTCTAGTTGAGTGACTTGAACACTCCCCAATTTTTTTAAAACAAAATTGGAAGCCATTGCTTTTAGCAGCATTTTCAAGTGGTCTTGTAGATTATGCTCCTTTTACTTACATCAGAAAGGTGAATTGGGAAAAAAATTGTTCTTCTCAATTGGCTTGCAGATAAAAAACAGAAGAATTAAAGTGAGCCTAGTTAAGGGACAGACTATACTTTGTTACTGGAATGGAAGAATGATCTTATGCTTTAGTACTGTAGAAACAGTGTGTGTCCTTCTCTGCTGTAAGACATGCTTTAGTATCTGCTCTTTAAATAGAAATGTAAAAGCACAATTACAACATAATTGGATGCCTCCAGAAGTGCTTTGCAGCAGAGTTGCTCCCTGTCTCCTCATGTGTGTATACTTTTAAAATACAAAGTGTGCCAGGAGCAAAAACACGGTACTTTGGCCTCAGCAGAGTTTCTTCATCACACATTCTTCCTGTGCTAGTCTTGAAAATTTAGATTCCTCTTGCATTTCAATCAGTATGAATACCAGAGTCCTTTTTACATTTGGAATTTGATACTTTGCCCTCTTACCATTGTTTCAATATTTAAGAAAAAATGGGAGGAGCAAGCTGCTCCTTAGTGTCAGGCATTTGTACACTATACTGAAAAGGAAGATGCTGTCTTTGAAAAGAAAGTGTAATTTTAAGTATTGCCTGTACTTACTGAATATGTTTAATCTGTCTTTCCAATTGTTTTTCCAGGTAAATCAAAATGCACGGATTCTGCTGTAAATGCAGCAGCTGCCCAAGAGCTTTTGCAGTATCTTGAATCTCGCACCATCTCTTCCTCGGATGTGACACTTCTACATCGGTTGAAATCCCTTATATTGCTACAGGATATTGATAGATTGAAGGATGCTTTGAAACAGTTCCAAGAGCAATCCATGATGCCTCCTGGTAGGTACCCATTCACTTACATTCATTCACTGATGTTCTTTATTGTGTGGATTAATATTCAGATTTGTCACGTTGGTTTTTTTTTATTGGGAAGCTACAAGTAGTTACATAGTGGTAAATATATGCTTATACAAGATTTGAAAGCATAATTCCTAGTGCAAATACAATGAGATTCAGTTTCTTGTTTGGTTATGATCAGTATAGAAACTTTTCATACTTTGCAGCAACTATAGAGTACAAAATTTTTCAGGTTCTTAAAACAATATTTTTAAAGTTGTAACTGTTTTACAATCTCTTTGGACTTTTTAAATCACAGGAATTAGCTTGTTTATCTTGGAGATTTCACTCATCTCGTTAAATATTAATTTTCCATTCAAAAGAATCAATAAAGCTCTTCATTTCATCTTGGTCACCTACGTGGCTTCTTTAACACATCAATTTTGCGTGCCAGCATTTGATTTACAGCTTTAGTTTTGTTTAAATATGAACTTCTAGTTCAAGTTTCTAAAAAATTTGATTATGTAAAAACATAAAGTCACTCTTTATAAAAAATACATTAGAAAGTCATTCATAAAAAGAAAAATTATTCAGTTACTAAATCTTTTCATCCCTGAGGCACGAGTCTGATTTCACTCGTGCTTCTTTTGTGCTCTATTACAACCTCTATAATTTTAGTAGAATTTCTTCTTGGATAGTTAATAGTTCCTCAAGTGCATGTGGGATCAGCAGATGGTGCACTGAAGGTATAATAATTCATTTTCCAAGCAGTGGTCGTTTAAAAAGTCACTAAAAGTTTAAAAAGTTGGTTGTCATTAGCACTTTTGTTGCAGCATCAGACAAATCTACAGGTGTGCTGAATTGTCTTGCCTACCAAAGGATTTAATCACAGTTGAGAGCACTTGCTATGGCATGAGGGAATCTCAACCGTTTTAGAACTGAAGGGAGAAAAGGAAACAAGCAAATTAGAAACAAATCCATGCAACTACCCTTATTTTTTTATGTATGTATTTGTCTCTTGAAAAGTAAAAGACAATTTTCAGAGTTACTGTCCTGCTGACAACTAAGTACGACACAGCTACTTCCTCACTCCCCCCAGTTAAACCTCATGATTGAGAGAACAGTTTAATAATTGAAACCAAATAAAATATAATAATAATAGGAAAAAAGAGAGAGGAATAAAACCCTATTACCCCAAGTGATGCACGATACAGTTCTTCACTACCCGCTTACCAATACCCAGCCCAACCCAGGCAGTGGTTGGTCCCTTCTGAGTGGCTCCCCCCAGTTTATACAGTGAGCATATTCTCATGTTTTAAGCTCAGCCGGCAGCCCAGAACCACGCAGCCATTCGCTCCTTCCCCACCCTTCCCCCCATGCTCCCAGAGGGATGAGGAGAAGAATCAAAAGATATCAAATACCCCTTTGGCTAGTCTGGGTCAGGTGTCCTGTCTCTGCTTCCTCACAGCTTCTTGTTCCCCTCCTCACTGGCAGAGTATGAAATTGAAAAGTCTTTGATCAGGGTAAACGTTACTTAGCAACAACTAAAACATTGGTGTCTTATCAGCATTATTCTCAGACCAAAGCTGAAAAAGCAGCACTGCACCAGCTCCTGGGAAGAAAAATAACTATCCTGGACAAAACCAGAACAGTGTTTTTTAAAATTTCTCTCTGTTTCTTCTAATACAGCCTGAAATAGTCACTCTTCCATTTGTCTTTTTTTCCGTAGGAGCCATTGTCACTCCAGACTCAGTTCTAATTCATTCCAGGTTCATGGTGGTGTAACAGTAGTAGTTGATTTGATATTCATGAGATACAACAACATAAGAAAGAGGAAAATACTTTGATATAAATTATTAAAGGATATTTAAACACCTGGTAGATAATGATTTACCTCAGCAGAGTTTAACAATGTATTCTATTTGTAATTCAGGAATTCCAGTGAATGAGAACATAGTGATCTCAAATTTTACCTTGAATAAGGCTTTTAATTATACTTTTTTTCCTAGTTTTGGCTCAAAAATAGGTCATCTTGCCCTTTTTTTTTCTTATTTTGAATTTTAGATTTCATTCCCAATGATGAGGTGATAAGAGTTATTACAAAAACTTGTTGTCTCAGCAAATTCAAGTTCCTATTATAGAAATAAAAATTAGAGCTGTTTATAAAGATGTACAGTCCACTATAGTAATCTCTTCTGTATTTTTCTGATTATCTTGCCTTTTTCCTGGTTTGTTTGTTTTTACTGGGGCATGATTTACTAGAAGAAGAGATTATTAATTATTTGCATGATGAAAAGAAAACATTTTTTCTTCATTTTAGCAAGGTGTATTTTTACAGAAGAAATCTATTTTCTTCCCAGTAGTTCAAGAAGCATTATGCTAACCCTTTTTCCCATGGTTATGATTCTACTTAAGATACCAGCATCAAAGGCATAATGGGTGTTATGTTTTGGCTCAGTTTTATTTTTAATTCAAGGAAGGAAAGAGTAGGAGAAAAATGAGATGTGATCTGTCCCTTTCATATAAGTGTACATTTTCCATTAGTAAACTTTGCAAAGTAAACATACTATTATGTATCTTTTATTTCCTCATTTATATATATATATGTGTATATGAGCTGCCAAGTCTCACTTGGGTGGTAGGCAGCTTGGCAACTTGATGCCTGCTGATGATGAATTTGCTTTTATTAGTAACTTTTTACAGACCCTTTAGAGTAAAGCTGTGGGCTGCCCAAGGTCTGCAGACCACAAATTGAAAAATGTTGTTTAAAATCATGCTTTGGTATTTCCTTCACACCTCTTAGCATGTTATTCTTATTGGCAATCACAGTTCAACCAAAACAAACAATGAAGAAAGAAGTGTTTTATCGTAAGCTCCTACATCCCAATATATGCAGTCAGATCAAACAAAGGTGAACAAGGTTGGTGGTAGGGTCTGAAAAAATTTGTAGGAAGAGGAAATTCCTAAGGAAATTAAAACAGACAGTAAAAAGGAACAAAATGTCCTATCGCTATTTCCATTTATTTGATGGTCTTTAACAAAAGGTACTTACCTCTACCTAAAGTCTTCTGGAAGTGCAAGGAAGAGAATGTTTAGAAATCAAATAGACACGCATTTCTTGTGATAGGGGCTTGGCTGATCTCTGTCAGAAAGTCAGTGGCCATTTGCAAAAGGAAGCCAGAGACCTTCATGATCCTGCACAATGCAGTGAGCAGAGAAGAGCTGTCATTGGAAGTAATGCTTCATTTGCTGGTTGGAAACTGTATCTTTTGAAACAAGGACTACTTAATTCCCATTTCACATCAATTATTAAAGCATAGGTAATCACCTAATTAAAAAAAAAAGTCATTACCTCCTAATTTATGAACTCATTCAGCTTCTACTCATCAACTTCATTCCATTAACATTTTCCCTTTGTTGGTTAGTATCAGGTCTCAAATATACTCTTCTCTTGTTGCCTAGGAAATTATCACTCACAGAAGAGCTAGAAGCTTCTTTTAACTCCCTTTTTTTAGTAGACTTGTCCTTTATGCATATATATCTTCATTGTGGGGAGTGAGGGGGTACATTTTGCAGACCAGAAGTAATATAGTCACTGTGTGCCAGCAACGCACAGGCCCTAAAATGATTAAATTGTACTTTTTCCTTTTTTTTTTTTTCTTTTGAATGAACATTCAAAGAAAAGGAAATTAACTGTGAAAGCTATATTAGCATAACGTTACAGAATCATCTTAAATGTGATATTATGTGATAAGTACTGTAGAAAGTCCTGTCCTTAAAAATAAATAAAGTCACATAGATAATCTCTGAATTAAGAAGCCATGAGATTTTGAGGTTTTAATGCAGCTGTCTGTACAGGACAGCTCATTCTCAGCTGGGGCTTCTAGGTGCTATTGTAAGTGAAATAGTAATGTGTGAAATTACTCTGCAGACAGAAAGGAGTGGAGAAGATTGCCCTCTTTTAGCCTTACCGATATGATCATGCCATTTGGATCTCCTTTTTCTAATGAATTATTGAATCATACAAATAGGAAAGTGCAAAATAGAACCAAAATAATTTCTTATACAAGTAACTGACCTCCTAAAAGAAAATGTACCCTTTATCTAGAAATTCATATGTATTAGCCTTTAAGGTCTGATATCTGCATTGGTTTTACTGAAATGCTAATATGGAATGGAAACAGATGTTCATACAAGTCTTTAATATTCAGAAATGTTGTAAAGGTATTTCAGGAGGAATGTGTTTTCTTTGTTTCAGATCACACCAAGATAATCACGTCTCTATTTCACTACTGGATTACAGATATCCTTCCTGTGAGGAACAGAAAATAAGCCCTTGCCTGTGCCCATATGCACTGGGTTAAAATTTAATATGCAAACTCTTAACCAAGTAGCAATTGTTCAGGAAGAGCAGTGTCAATGCACATTCTACACCTTCAGGTAAATAAACTATTCTTCTGTGTTACAAACTCCAGAAGACAATAAACAAGGTATAACTAAATGTGATTTGATGGTTGGTCAAGAGTATGCACGTTGTCTGTCTTGAGTCTTCAGCTGGATTACTATGTACATTTCACTTTAAGCTAAGGGATTTAGCTGGAACGATAAAGTCTGCATCAAGTACTTTGTTTAAAAGTGTAGTATTTCCTGTTATTTATAAATTGATTGTTTCTGGAGATTTTATTTCTTGACTTTTCTTGTTTATCTGATATGTCTGTTTACCTGAAAAACAGAAATACATTTTTATATTGAAATCTAAGGAACAATACATCTGGGGAATGCATTTTTGCTGCACAAATGACTAATTATGGAAATAGATCCATTTTTACATGGGGGTCATGTAGGAACTGTTTGGAAAAATGCAGAAACTTGAGTGGCATTTTCAGAAATACTCCCATGTCCCAGCCTGTTACAGTGCACTGAGCTTCACTGACTGCAGAATTAGGGGTCTGGGTTCTCTCACTGATTATTTTTCAGTCTTTCTGCAACTGAATTTATCCATGTGTAGACAATACAGTAGATAATATCCACGGTTGTAAAATATTTTGGAATCCTGAATTAAAAAATGCTTCATGAGAGGCTCTTCTCTCAGCTGAGTCATTCACCTGATAGGTCATACAAAGCAAATCATTTCTCATATCTTTGTCTTAGCTTCCTCATGAATAGGATACAGGCAACATATTTATCTCCTTCAACATGTGCTTCAACAAGACTGTATAAATATATATTTATATATCTGGCTTTTTTGCTTTAGGTTTGGTTTTTTTTAATTATTATATTTCCTGATATATTCTATTGCAAGGTGTTGTTTTTAGCAATGCTCAAAAACGTGTAATAAAAACACAATCATACATCTTTCTCGTTAATTCAAGAAGTTAAAAGGGGTTTACTAACATGCTGAAGGATTGCAGGTACATTAAAAATGGTCTTAGGCATGGCTAAGGCAGCTGTATGCAACTCTGGAGAACTTGAATTTCGTCTGTATGTGCTAGGAAAGATATTTAAAACAGACTTTGCAGAGGGGAAACTAATAGCGTGTTCCCAGTTTTAATGCTTCTGACTTGCTAACACATAGGCACTGAGCTGTAGCTGTGACCTTTCACTGAGATGCTGTGTACATCAATCCCACATCTGGAGAAAGAAGAAAATACCGCTTGAATGTGAAGCACTGAGGTATTCTGTTGCCAGACCCCACAGGAAGTTAATCATTTCATCCTCAGATTAAAGTTTGAATGTCCTGCAGTAGGTAAGGCCTAGGAAATGCACAAAAAGGATATACTTGTTAGCTTAGCAGCATCTGTCATATACACTGGATACGAAAAAATAAATGGGAACACCTAATTAAAGACAGTATTTTGAAACATAAATACAAATCAGGTCAAATTAGAATTGTGCAAACAACTGTAGTACCTGCATTTGCTGATACTCAAGTGATTGCTGAAGAATGCTATAAGATGGACCCCAAGGCCTGGGGATTCTTCCTCTGTGCCCTCTGAATCCCAGGCTGGTGCACCTGGACACCTGGGTGTCTCTCCGTCCCACACCAGTGGAAGCAACTGCAGTTTTCATGTTTCCAGATTCAGCCCATAGTGATGTTTATCGCATGAACAGGGACACACATACATGACGCACATGGCTGACTAGACAGGCTGCCACAGGCAGGGTGCCACCTTTAACACTACCCATGAGTAGCCCTGGTAAGGCTCACATAAAACAAGTAGTCATCTTCTCTGGCTGATCAGAATTGAAGTTCATGGGTGAAAACACTTATGCCCTTCACTTCCTGGAATGACAAGCATATCACCATTCACAGATCCGTCAAATGGTGGCACAGGCCACCAGCCTCTTTCATCTCCCTACCTGGATCCTGGGCCCTCTTGCCTGCCCTACGAGTCTCCTGCTCACCTGCTAATCCAGCCTGTCATGCGCTATCACACGTTCATACACTCATCTCACAAGCACTCACGCACTTGTCTCACAGCTTTGTATACTGCCTTAATTTCTTATCTTTATGATTTCTGTTTCAGTGCTTGGACATTTCTTATAATATTGAAATGAATTTTAAAATTATTCTGAATTTTACATAGCTGTATACAGAAGAGCAGATTTGGGTATCTTTGACAAATGGAAATATTTTGTACTATCAGTAGTCTAATCCCAGACTGTAAGTAAAATTTCTCATGTCAAGAATTTCTCTACTTTGCTTGAATTGGCTAATACTGGGGAAAAGATTGCTTTCAGACCCTCTTCTTTCCATTCACTTAAACTACTGTAAAAGCCTTATATTCTGTGTGTAGAAATCAGCTGGTCATAACAAAGCAAGCCTGGGAACAGTTTCAGAGCAACAGTTTCAGTTGATATCTGATGTCTTTCTAAATGACCTGTGATGGGAGCTGAATCTTACAATTATCAAACCTGCCACTGTTACACTAAGAGGGATTATAATGAGTAGAGGATAAAGTAAAATCTGAGATGTTGGAGATTTTAGAAAATTGGACCAAATTCAAGCAGATAAATTGTAGATAAATGCGCTTGCATAAGAGTGCATTTGTTTCCGAAACATACGTACCAAACAGTGGTGTGCCTAACTGCAACTTGCATAAGGACACTTGGGCAATACACAAAAGAGCACAGCAGAAAGATGTAGTTTAAAAGCAAAAGAAATGGACATTACTCATCCTATAATGATATCAATTAGTCAATGTACTAAAAGTGGCAAGGGGGAAGGATTGTTTGCTTTGGTGTTTAACATCCTATTTGCAGTCAAAAAGATTTCAAACACCAGTTTTAATTCCAGGCCACTTTTCTGAGCTTATTCTCTGAAAGAAATGGTGCTGAATCACCCTATACATTTTACGGTTTATTTGAGCAGTGGCATAACCATCGTGGCTGGGATATGAAAACTGAAAAATTTAAATTAATGTCCACCAGTGAACACAGTGTGTTTTCCATTTCACTATACATGGCTCCTTCAGCACAGCAATGAAACATTTGTCACTTTGGATCTTCATGCTAAACTTCTGAATGGCAAAGGATGGCCGTACATTTTTGCTTCTCCTGCATTATCCAGTCTAATGAATGTGCAGTGTCATGTGGAATTTCTGAGGCATGGAAGAGGGGTTTTTATTGGACTTTGCATCGGAGAACTTCAGACTGAACTGTGACGTGTACATGCTATTACCAGCATATTTCATTCTTCTGGGAAGACAGAATTTTAAAACCTACATGGGTTTAAAACCTACTAACAGTAGGAAGAATGTAAGGATCAGCTAGAAAGAAGCCTGCATGTGGCTTCTTCAAGAGTTCACTTTCTGGTTTGCATAATTAAGCATTACACAGTAAGGAAGGAATAGCAGCACAGTGGGAAAGAAATCAGGCTCTGAGGAGGTGATGGTCCCTTACCTGGGCTGCATGCACAAAGATGACAGCAGAAGCTGAAGTGGTTTTGGGCACATCTGTAGTCATGAAATGCTTGTATGCAAGGGTGTGAGTTCAAAGCCGTTATCTCTATAAATAGGTACATTGTAGGAAAGAACTTAATTCTCTTTTGTGGATATGTAATGTGGGAATCAGTCCCTAATGTTAAATATTTTTACTTCTTCATAAGTGGTGCAGTATTTCGTATAGTATTTTGCAATCATCTAGAGTTATAAATTCCTTAATGTGCTTTCTATGACAGCTGGTTTTTCTCCCCTGCACAGTGCAGTAGGCTGAATCTCTAAAATGGCATCTGGAAAAAAAAAAAAAAAGAAAGACTTAAAAGACAAGGAAGTAAAAAAATGGTGAGTGACAGCATGAAGGCGGGAAATGGTTAAGCTGTCTTTGACCAAAGAAAGCATATTTCACCCAGTACCACCAGCTATATCATAAAAGCAGTCCACAGACGTAGAATGGAAAGCAATGTGTGTTATGCTGGTACAGTATGCTACAGGTTAAATATAATAATAAAAAGTGGTAGTGAAAAAAACAAGCAAAATGTAACCCTGGAAAAATACATTATATTGAATATTTGGGCCAACCTCAGATTATAGCTATGTAGGTTTTGTGATTAATTGCTTCATCCCTAGATTGCAGCTATGGAGAGCTGCATTGCACGTATTTGTGCAGTTAATTTAGCTTCACTGTTAACTACTTTATCCTCTGCATTGCATCTAAGTTAATTTTGTTGAATAGGCTAATTATAAAGTCTCGGTATTTCACAATTTCAATACACATTTTTCTTAGATGAAAAAGTTTGTACTTTTAAGCTGCTAGATATATGCTGAACTAAGCTGTGGGGGGAAAACATGCCATATATGAAGTACAAAGTATTAAGAAAAAGCAGAATATTACAAATGCTGTATATCTTTCTTATTTCTAAGATAAGAAAAATCTAGGAGAAAAATATATATTCTGTGGTCATTTGAAAACAATGTATATGCACCAGCGTCAGTCAAGGTCATTATTCAAGTGAGTGCTTAACTTTGTAGAATTACTAGTTTGTAGTCATTTTAATGAGCTGTATACATTTGCAAAATATATAAGCAAGCTGTAGCTCTCTTCTACATTATTAATGCAATGCTACATTCTGTTTTAGACTATAGAATAAAAAAAATAGAAGGTGTTATTTTAGATTGAAGAGGACTACACAAAAATAGAGAAGGAATAGATCTGTGGTTCAATACCTTCTTTTCTTTTGCATCAACTCTAGGTTGCTATAGGTTGCATCAACTCCTAACTGCTTTTCTTTCAAGATCTTGGCCAGTCTTCTCAGTCCCTCAGTCAGTGCATAGATGATTCCTCCATCCTCTCAGCCTCTGGTACTAGTTTCCATCACCCGTTTGCCACATTTTCAGATTAATACATTTCTGCTTTTTCCCACAACTCTCTGCAGAGCAGTCTTGCTATTGTTTTCCTTTCCTTCTTTAAAATTCTCTTTTGCCATGATGCTGCCCAGAAGCTTGGCAACAGCTAGGTCAGTAGTGTGCTAAGACAACTGCCTACTCTGCTGACTAATGTTGCCTTATTGTATCTGGGTACTCCCACATCAATCTGCCTACTTTCTCATCTGTTTTCTCCCTTTTTAAACTAGAGGCAATCTGATGCAGGATTTGGCCTGCTGCACAGCACCCAGCACAACGAATTTCTATTACATCTGAGGTGCCAATGCACTGTAATCAAAATATGATAGAACATGTAAGCAAAGCTGCTGATAGTTAAAAATGGCATAATAATTTTACATTGCCTACATAATCAGTCTGGTAAAACAGGGACCTGGTTCTCCACAGTAGACACTTTGGTGGAGGCAGTGTTCATCTGCAGCTTCCTAAAGAGAGCTTGGAGGCATGCAAGGTGGGATTAATTTCTCCTAACTTCAGATGTCTACAGTGTAGATTTTTCCATCTGAGCTGCCTGAAGAACTTTAGAGTTACTGGGATGAAATAGGTATTTATACAGCCCAATATAACTGATTGCTTCTAGGCATCTGTTTTAGGGTAAGAGCAATAGTATAAATAGAAGAACTTGCATCTTTACATTGACTGTTACGAGAGTATAAACAGGTAAGTGAGAAACATCTGCATTGCAGGCATCTGGATCTTGTAAAAAAAAGAAAAATCGTTTACTGCATCTGAGAAAGGGACAGGAATGTACGTGTTGCATGACCAAAACATCGCCTGCTCCTGGTGCTGGTCTGGCAGTGGCAAGCTTCTTCAACTTGAACAAACGTATGACCCTGCTCTCCTATCTGCTTTCATATTTATAGTTGGGAAGCCATTGCCTGGGACTGCTAAAAGGGAGAAGGAGAAGAGTAAGGAGCCGTTGTACAGATATGCTTGGAACTCACACAACAGTCTGAGGAGGTGCTTCCTCCACTCTTCCTCCTGTTCCCTTCATGCGATCCTGCACAAAGTGGCCTCCAGCATTTCACAGAAAGACTCAGTAAAAGATTGCTGTGTGATTTATTCCTTCTCCAAGTTGCCATAATGAAGTGGAAGTGAATGTAAATGCACAGAGGAGTAACCGTTGCTAGGAGTATCAAACTGATTACCCATTACCTGTGTTCTGGAGGGTAAATCAATAGCAAATAAATTTTTTACAGAATCACAGGGGTAATCACCAAACTCTTTAGCCATAATGATAACTGTTCGATCTCTGTCTGGCATGTTGGAGTTTAAAATGAAAGTCCTGTTCAAATCTGATTGGAATTTAGAGAAGGCGTCTTAGCTTATTACCATTACTATAGTGCTGGATCCTATTTACATTGGCAAACAGTTTAAAATACTTGACATGTTATTCAATTAAACCTGTGATTGCTAACTGACAGACCAAACTGCATTGATTTTTCCAGCCACATTAAGCTAAGTACGTAGCACAGTATTTCATTAGCCTGTCTGCTTAACCCTTTCACATTAATTCAATTACCCAGTATAAAATTAATGTGTGAAATATTAAATAACTCTAAATTTCTAAATTAGAAGGCATTGCAAGAATATATTCATCTTGATAGTTTCTGACATATATTTATTACTGGATGATTTACCATCTGCTATGGATCACATTGTTATTCAGATGGCAGAAATCACTCCAAAAGGTTTTTTTCCTCTGTACTCCCTCAGTAAATTGATAGATTCATAAAGGATAAGATGAGAAAGGACATGAGATTATCTTCTCTGACCCCATATAGGTCCCTGGTCATAAATTTCCTTTTACTTCAGGGTGAAGACCAGTAACTTCAGTCTGACAAAAGCACAATTTGTGGGTTTTGCTAAAGAAGTCTTCTGCAGAAACAGGCAAGGTTAATCTAAAGACATCAAGAAGTGAAGACTTAGCTCCCTTCTCTAGTCATCTATTCCAGTACTCAGTCACTCTCATGGTTAGAAATATGTGCCTTATTTTAAATTTGAATTTGTCTAGATTTAACTTTCAGTCATTAGTTCTTGGTGTGCTTTTCTTCATCCACTATTTTCTGTCCGTGAAAGTTTTGTGAACACTGCAGTCAATCATAGAACAGAATCAGTTAGGTTGGAGAGGACCCTTAAGGTCATCAAGTCCAACCATTACCCCAGAAGCACCAAATCCACCACTAAACCATGTCACTAAGCACCATGATTTTCAAACACTTCCAGGGACTGTGATTCCACCACTTCTGTGGGCAGCCTGTTCGAATGCCTGACTACCTTTTCAGGGAAGAAATTTTTCCTAATACCCAATCTAAACCTTCCCTGGCACAGCTTGAGACCGTTACCTCTTGTCCTATCACTTGTTAATTGAGAAAAGAGACCAGCCACCTTCTCTTTCCATCCTCCTCTTAGGTAAGTGAAGACAGCAGTAAGATCCCCCATGAGCTTTCTCTTCTCCAGACTGAACACCACCAGTTCCCGCAGCTGTTCCCCATAAGACTTGTGCTCTAGGCCCTTCACCAGCTATAATGTAACCTCCCTTTTGCTACCCTAAGCCTTTAAATTTTTATTTAAAGCATTTTCTACACCCTCCAAATTGGTTTGGTGGCTCTCTTGTACATTCTGTGATTTTTTTTCCCCACCACTTAGAGGTAAGTGTGCTGGAACTGCCCATAGAACTTCATTTAAAATCTCTGCAGCATCAGCTTTCATACTTACTACTCCATTGTTTGTGGATCCACTTTATGACATAGGTTTTTGTAGAGAGTCCATCTTGAAATTTTTTGCTTTCTAGGATTTAGTCCCTGGTTCCATACTTCTTTTTCTTAAATGTCTTTCTTTGTGTTTGGCCATATTAATGTTAATTTTTCTTTGCTTGTGTCTAGATTAGTAAGTGATGGATTGTTTTGTATGCCTGTACTGCTATCATTAGTATTGACTGACTGCTAATCTTGGTGTCATCTGCAAATTTTGCCATCGATGATTCTATGTTTACTTAGAGATCATTAATAAAAATGCAAGTACTAGTACGAATCTTTATGGGATTCAAAGAAAAATGGCATCACTCAGTCATGATTCCCTATTTATACCTCCTTTTTGGAAACAAAATTGAGACCATCTAACAGATTAACTAATGTATTTAACAGGTACTTTGTTGTCTTACATGCTGATTTTGTTTTGATCAGAAGGTTGTAGCACTAGGTAACTTCACAGGAGTCTAAATAGCACAAGGTGTAATGGTTGACTGCTGCTGTCAACAAGTATTTCTTCAGTTTTGTACAAGAACAAGCTTTAAATTTTTTAGGTATGGATAAGAGTCCAAGCTAAATACGCTGTACAAAAAAATATAGAATTGTGTTTTAGAGTATGTTTAAGGGGAAACGGAATAACTGAAAAGTACTCAAAGTAAACAGCCTCTCAGATTTGTCTTGCATGTTTTCAATTTGTTGCATGTAGGGAATGATTTGCATTAGTTAATTGTTGTGAAAGATTCCTTATTTTAAACATCAAAGGAAGTTCTTACTTCTTTCTTTTCCTGCAAGCTGTGATCCATAACCTTACCGACTAAGGTGCTTAGTGTGTCCTTTTCTGTTGTGTTGTATTCCAGCCATTAATGGAAGATCATTGCAATAAGTTCATTGACTACTGATGAAAAAAAAAGAAAAGGTTAGAGACTTAGAAGTTTTCTTGGGAAGTTGCAGTCACAGTTTTACAGTGGGATATGTAAATTTACAGGTTTTTAAAGAAGCAGTTCTCTTGGCAGATTTCCAGGCCAAAGCACTGGCATGTTGACTCTCAGTATCAACTGTAACTGTCTAAACCCTGAGCTGTTGCTGGAGGCCAGTGAAAGGATTCGTCAAAGATATTAAGCAAATTTCAGTTTAATCTCCCAATTTCTGCTGCTAATGCCAGCTTACAGTCGGTATCATGGATCAAAATCAGGCAATGATAGCATTTTCTTTTGGAGCTAGAAAAGGCAATGACAAGTCCCAGTTACTTTCTGCCCAGAGCTGTCAAGAGTCCAGAGGGAGACAAGAACAGATTCTCAGGAGGATCCTTATATGAGACAGAACCACCAGTGGGATTCCCAGTTCATTGCAATGGTTCATCACACTCACTGTTCCCTTTAGTCAAGGCTGTGTCACAGACTGGCCCCAGAGCTGCACACAGTGGAAAACGAAGGAGTAATAACAACATAGAAGCACAGTAACCAGCGAAGTCACAGCAGGGCCAGTTAGTACAGGCACTAAATAGGAAAGAAAGGATCTTAAAACAACTTGCAAGTGGAAGTACCACTCCTGCACCAGCTGCAGGAGCCCACAGTTCAAAGGCAGAAGAGAAAACTCAAGTGGTTTGTACTAGTAATTGCAAAAGAAAAAGAGACAAGGATAAGAGCTATTCAGGACAATACATTAATTTGTTTTCTCAGTGTGAATAAAGTTGGAGAATGTTGTTCTGCTGCTTGCTTTGAGGAAAGTCTGATTGCTCTAGCCAAAATCTAACCTGTGGCTGTATAAAGCTTTTACGTACAAACAACATAAAGCCTCCAGCTCCCAGGTTCTGGCTCTGTGCTACCGCATAATGCACTTTGCAGGATTCAGAAAGGTCCCCTAACTCTCCGCTACACTGGAAGCCTTAAGGAAAAAAGCAGCATTTCTATCAGAATGCCTTGGCAGCATCCTTTCTTCCAGTCGGATTCCCTTATGCATAAGCAAAACACATTGAAGTTCAGTATCAAGCCAAAAACATTTCATGTGTCCTAGTCAGGATACCTGAGACACAAAGACATAGCTGAATGTTGTGGGTTTTGAAGTCCCATGCCTGTCTCCTTTCTCCATCATTTGCAAGGCCCCACCTTGTTTCACAGAGTGAAAAGCAGTCTCAGACTACCGTATAGTTACCATAGGATGGGAACCTGAACATCTGCAGATCCTGCGAAGCATCTGGCAACAGTGACTTACCAAGGTGATGTGAACAGGAGGGAAGAAGGGAACCATCGTAGGTTCCAGTGGTGATGCACAGACCCATTCTGTTCTGTGCTTAACAACATTCTTGTGGATAACTTGAGTGCTGCCCTTTCAAATGAGAGTGGTGGGAAATCTGGGATGTGAAAGTCACAACGGTGAGATGGCATTGAACAAATATTTTAAGATGATATTTAGTCTTTCAAATGATAACTGAGGGTCCTCTCTATCAACCTTGAGGCAGCTCCAGTTGTCCAAGGCTGATCGAAATCATAGGAACTACTGGTACTCAGAAATCATAGATACTTAGTACAGTAGTCTCTTGCATTGTACTTTGTTTGAAGTCAACCAGAGAAGTCTGAAAAGAATCCTGTAATGCTACAGAAACTGTAAACTATTGGTTAGAAACCCACACTAGGCCAGACTTTGCCACTTGGGCCCCTAAGTTGACTTTTGGGTTGAGCTAAAGACAGCTTAATGGGTGAAGGAAAAGCTGCCCACACAAGCAAAGCAAAATAAGGAATTAATTTACTGCTTCCTATCGGCAGGCAGCTGTTCAGCCATCTCCAGGAAAGCAGGGCTCCTTCACGCGTAACAGTTACTTAGGAAGACAAATGCCGTAACTCCAAACAATTCCCCTTCTTCCCCCAGATTTCATTGCTGAACATGATGCCACATGGTCTGGAATATCCCTTGGGTCAGTTGGGGTCAGCTGTCCCGGCTGTGTGCCCTCCCAACTCCTTGTGCACCCCCAGCCTGCTCACTGGTGGGATGAGAGCAGAAAAGGCCTTGACTGTGTGTAAACTCTGCTCAGCAATAATGAAAACATCCCTGTGTTATTAACACTGTTTCCAGCACAAATCCAAACCACATCCCCATAACAGCTACAATAAAGAAAACTAACTCTACCCTAGCCAAAAGCAACACACCAGGATAAGTGAGTCATCTGAAAAACCTACCTAAAGCATTCTACCCGCAGCTGCTCTTCTCTTCTCTGGGTTAAAATCTGAGTCTGTGGACCTGAGTATCATCTCAGTGCATAGGATAGTGTGCTTGCATTGCCATTATGCCCTGCAGGGATATTCATTTCCTTTCCCAGTCTGGCAGCCTGTGCTTGTGAGCAAGGCTCATTACAACTGAGCATGCTGTTCTGTGGTATGCCCTAAGGCGGCGGAAATGACTGTGGTCCAACTCTCAGCTCAAGAGTATTGTGCACCAGGATATTAACTGTAAAACTGGCGATATTGCTTTGGTGCAGAGGCTTCCTCCAGGCACTCACAAGACAGATGGCTTTATCAGTACACAGCCATTCACCTCTGCATTGCAATTGGGAAGAAACACAAACAAATTTCCAACTATCTTTGCTAAGCAATTTTACAGCTGACTGTCTGAAATTAAAGCACCCTCCTTTGGTTATGCTTTGCATTTTTATAGTGACTGTCAGTCTTTTTTCCACAGGGCTACACTCAGCCTTCTACAGAGTTTCTAACACTCACAAAAATACGTGACACTGAGTTAACCAAGATGAATGCTTCTGACTGTAGAGAACCAAGCAAAGGAGGATTCTGCACAGTCTGTATAATTGGACACTTCCTGTAGACCAGTGTAAAAAACAAATTGTCTCTAGCAGGGAAAGGCTTTTGTGTAGTTGTTCATAGGAATGCATTGGTACTCACCTCATGGAAAGTCTTTGTAGAGCCTGTACAAAGGCCAGCTTTCAGCCTGCAGCCCATCAGACCTGTTCCTCCTGAAGTGAACTGTGCACCGGCCTTTGAAGTGGTATGAGCCAGGGACTGAAGCAGTGCGTTTCTCAGTAACCGAGTATCTGTCTTTGCCTCAAATGAGTAGGAATCCATGAACATTGCCCTCAAGCTGGAGTGAGTTTTCTGTCGATCAAAAGCTGGTTAGAGCTAAATTTTGAGATGAAGCAGCCAGGGCATTTGTACCCCCTCACTGTGGTAATATCTGTGCTTCAGTTTCCAAATAAAGATGACACAAGCTCCCCATAAGTGAGAGGTAACACTAAACCATGCTTCTCTAGTAGTGGCACCTTGCCATCTGGGAAAAGCATTCATAAAGAAGAAACCTTGCCTACTTTTCTTTATATCCTTTCTGCCCTTTCCTGTACCTTTTCCGATTCTGCTTCGTCCTTTCAGAGATGGGAGGACCAAAACTGCCCATGTTATTAAAAATGCAGATTCACCATGCCTTTTATGAAGTTTGCTGTGATTTTTTTCTCTAGTCCTTTCCAAGTAATTCTGTTGTTTTTTTGACCCCTTACTGGTTACTGAGCTGACATCTTCATAGAACTGTTACTTCATTCCTGAACGGTCTTCTATCAGTTCAAGTAATTGAGTGCACCACAAGTTGTTGGTGATCATAGTGCTCTTCAGCAGCTCTGCATCATCAGCTTTCAATTTTAGTCCCTGTGATAATAGTAGTGGAATCAGCAGTCTGGTACCCCATTATTCATCACCTTTTCCGGGACATTTAGGACTTTGCTGAGTAGCACACATCCTGGCACAAAGTTCCATAGGGTTGTCTCAGTTATTTCCTTCCAGTGAGAAAACTTTACATTTCTACTTTTTCTTTCATATATTTTAATTGCTTATTCATTCAAGTGAGGATCTTCTTAGCCCATGAAACTTCTTTTTAAGTGTGGAGGTTTTTTCCAATGGCTTTTAAGAATGTACTTTAGTACACCTTGTCTGATTATTTGCCAATTCCTCACAAAAAAAAGGCAAGTATGTCAAGTATGTCATTCCTTTACAGAAGCTTAATGGGGTATGTATACTTAATGGGAAAATGTATACTTCCTTATACATTTTTCCATATGTCTGCTTATTCTTTTCCTTGCAGTGGTTCTACTGATGTGCTTAACAAGGGCATCAGGTTCACTGGTCTATAGTTCCTCGGATCATCGCTGGAATCCTTTGTAAAACTTAGCCATTTCAGCACCTTCTCATTGCCTGACACTGAGGCAATTCCCAGTGAGAGGTTACACACCAGGGTTTGCAGTTGTGTTATTCTGTCCTTCAGTTGGTTTAGAGCTCTTAAGTGAATACAGTCTGGTCCTAGTGAGCTGTCAGTATTGTGCCCTGGGAAATACAGTCTCTTAAGAGAGAACTCTGCTAAGTGCAGTGCGTCATGCTTGAGTACAAGTGTTCACTGCTTTGTCCCTGTTGTTTTGTTTTCCACTCCTAGGTAATTTGAATTCTGTTTTAATCATTTCTGCTTGGCCTCACATTCAGACAGCTACAGCACTTAATCAGAATGAAGACTGCCTAATGAAAAAATAAACATTATAGAAATGCTGCTCTTTTGATTAAAATATTTTTCACGCTTTCCTGCCCACATAGTTTGGTTTACCCTCTTCTTACGTTGATGAAAGAATCTTGCAGTGTTCACCTAGAGAGTTCATGACATAAGTCGTGTACCTTTATGCAGGATTATGCCTAGAAATAGATTACTGATCATGTTAACTAGCCACAACTGTGCTGGCACAATGCCATGCCACAAATAATAGATATCTCTTTAAGGCATTAGGACATTTAAGTGGGAATACAGGTAGTAAGGGGTGGGAGCCATGTGTAATCAGCAATGTGAAGGCAATTACAAGGAAACAAAACAAAAGGACATGTCAGAAAGTGTGTGAGAACAGAAACTCAACTAGCCAGATTCCACTAAAGCGATGTAATTTAATTTAAAGCTTTGAAGCAGTTCATATCATACTTGGAAGCCTCCAGTAATTTATTATATTGCAGTTTAAAGTCTTACAAGAGAATTAATAGAACTTCTGTGGATTCAGAATTTTGGGTGGACTATTTAGCGGCCTGTGGCATTGACAACACACAGCATATAGTAATATGTATTCAGGCCTTTATATCTGCAAGGAGGGACCAAAGCATTTACGGTGTCTGAATTAGAATCCATTTTTTGATGTTGCAGATCTAAATATCTATTACCACTAAATGTAAGTAACTTTCCTACCTAGCAGACTGCTAAGGAAGACTTCAGAATCTCTTGATGGTTTTGTTTATGCATTTGCTTATGCAAGAACAGTAAATGTCAATAAAATTCTACATTTTGATAATAGCTCCAGATTAATTTTAACTCTGATCACATGTAGAACATGTTCCAGCCTTTCCAAAAAGAAGATTGTACAGGTTTGTTTAGAAGGTGGATCAGGTGCCTTTGTAGGATTCATGACTCACAATTTATATATGGAATATAGTAACCCACACATTTTGACTATCTGAAAGTTTTATTTGAAAAGAACAGAGATGTACCAGACAAACAATTGGCTGAAGTTGTGTGCTTGAAATAAATCAAAAGTGTCCCTAGCTACAGAAAAGCACAGGATACTCTATGTTAGGGTCTTTTTCACTGTCATAGTTTAAGCCCAGCTATAACTCATGCAGTCGCTCTCTCACTTTCCCCTCCCTTCCTCCCCTCTGCTCCTGGAGGGATGGGGGGGAGAATCAAAAGAATGTAACTGCCACAGGTTGAGATAAGAACAGTTCAGTAACTAAGGTATAACACAAACCACTGCTTCTACCACCAATAATAATAATGATAAGGGAAATAACAAGGGAAGAGAATACAACCGTTCACCACCCACCAACTGATAGCCAGCCAGACCGAGCAGTGATTTAATCCTTCCAGGTCCCTGCCCCCAGTTTATATAGTGGGCATGGTGTGCTATGGTATGGAAGACCTCTTTGGCTAGTTTGGGTCAGGTGTCCTGTCTCTGCTTCCTTCCGGCTTCGCCTCCTCCCTGGCAGAGCATGAGACTCAGAAAGTCCTTGGTCAGAGTAAACATTACTGAGCAGTAACTGAAAACATCTGTGTTACTAGCCCTGTTCCCAGGCTGAAAGACAAAAACACGGTACTGCACCAGCTACTAAGAAGAAAATAGATGGCTGCTACTGCTGAACCCAGGACACTCACACATAAAATATGGCCAAGCCTTGCAGTCATTCACAGGTGTCACCTTCCATCTTCAGCTGCCATACCAAAATACCTGCAGTTCTGGAATTACCTGTCAGATGGCTGCTTCTTAAGCTCTCGTTTGTGTGGTTCACAGTGAAGATTTGGCACGTGGGTAACAGGGTTGCAATGTGCGACATTCATGGAGTTGGAGGCAGAAGAACCCTGCTCAATAGTTAGTTGCATATGCACCTGCCCGTGTGCACAGTTTTACTGATGGTAAAATTCCCCAGTAGCAATATAGAGCTTCTGGGAATGATCTGCCCAGCTCTTTACAAACAAGTGGTTCAAATTCGGTAGTCTTTGGGCTGTGTGTGTACATACACAATGGGCAGGTTACAACCCTGTGCAGGTCAATATGGCTGCAGAAGATATATGGGATGCGGTGGTGGAGCCGCTCGTGATCTGGGACATTCTGCAGAGGGAATGAGGGATGCCCATGGACATGGAGTCTGACAGTCCAGCTTTTTGTCTCATCAGCCACAGAAGCAGCAAAGAGCGCAACATGAAGAGCTTTTGTCACAGATTGTTCATATCAACTCAACAGTGAGAAGCACCCACTGAGGGCTAGCTAGCCATGAACATGTGTTCAGCCTGGCACGGGAGCCAGTGTCTGGTGGGTGACTTGATGTAGATAAGGATTTCATTGGCCTTTGGGGGCACCCTGAGAGGTTATGCCTTTCTCTTTCACGAGCTCACTGCTCTTTGCTCCACCTCTTCTAAATGGAAACAAAATTACAGGCTGTTCACCAGAAAGAGCCTAAGAGCCTAACGTGGTGTTTCTTTGCAAAATAGCAGCCCTTGTATGTCACTCCTGTAGAGCAACAAATAATACACCGTCTTGGATTAATAGCAGCTAATTGGCACACACAAACACAGGAGCGGATGTGCTGTTGAGTAATGATGTGTCTTGTGATTCTTATGTATCTAGCTGTATCCACAGATGTGCCATAGGCTTCCCTACTTGGATCAGCAGTGCCTTGGTTGCTGAAAAGTGCCTTTATGTTAAATTACGATACCCACCTTCTTCACAAACCATCAGGATTGCACTGTGTCCTTCCAGTGTGCTGCCTTACTGAAGTGGTTGGTACATGCTTTGAATACTGGGATCATTGCAAGACAGTGCATTACACTTGTGAGAAAAAGGGAACTCTTACTACCAACTGTTTCCAGGGTTAACCATGATTCTGCACTTGAATGTCTGTCTACTGAATGTCTGTCTGCTGCCTGCCAGGTGTGATCCTTCCCAGAACAATTGTCATAGAGAAATCTTCCCACCAGTATGCACCCAGAGAATTCTCGGGCCAGCAAGCACAGCCCATCGTGTTCCAGCTTCTCTGGTAGCATATTGTGCTGGTTGATTTCTGAACCTGCCCCAGAAGCAGCAAGGCATAAAGCTGTTGCTCAAGAAAGACAGCTGATTTTCTGCTATTCTTTTGCTGTTAAATTTGTGTCAGTTTCTATTATTTCATTCCTCAATGGCATCAAAGCACTATGGGTAGGCAGGCTGCAAATACAGGAGTAACCGCTTGGCAGTGGAGCTGTGGGAAGAGAACAAGTCAATTCTCACCAGGAAATAAATGAGTAGCTTAAGCTACTTCAATGGTAACTCCATAAACCTCAGCAACACAGACTCTTGCTGCTGCCTGTCTGTAACCTTGGGTGACTTTGAGGACTGAACTATCTGCAATTGTCTGTCTGTGCATCAGCTCATCTGCACAGTATTGCAGTCTTCTTTTATTGACAGTACTTCCTACTTCCATCATCACCACGTTCCAATACATCCCCCTATTTTTGTGCACCGCAAAGATATTACTGTGTAATGCAACAATATGACGAACATTGTTCCTGTTCCTTGCCTGCTTTAACATCTTAAAATTCATTAACCACCTTCACATCCCTCCTTAACACTGTGCTTTGGTGCACCGCCTACAACAATTTGGAAACAATCTGACTGTGAGTAAGCTGAGAACATTACCTCCCATGCCAACTGATACACTCTCTTTGTTTCCTGGGCTCCTCCATCTGGTGGCATCCATCTGCCTCCCCACAGACTGTAGGCTCTTTGGGGCAGGACCATTTCTTTCTTCTGTGAGCTGTGCCCATCCTGATACACCTACAGGGCTGGTGGTTTAGTTGCCCTTTTTTTAGGCAAAATTCCTTTTAGCTTACCATTAATTTTTAAGTAATGCATAGAATGATTTTCCAAGGACATACTCTCAGATCTAATAACTGTTGAAGTCAAAAGCCGAGGATTAGTTACACAGTTGTGTGCAGAGGGAGATTTTCTGGCTTGTTTTCTTTATATGGTTTCGTTTATTTATTTCCCTATAGGGACAGCGCTTTGTGTTTATTCCTATCCTGCACAAAAAGCCACACTGGAAGCCATTGGTAGGTTCAGAATCCTGCCCATATTCCTCCACCCTGACCTTCTTTAAGGATGATTAATTTTGGAAAGTACTTTAGTTATATATCTGAATAATTTCCAAAATTATGACTTCAGAAGAATACATTTTGCTATTGTTGTCCACATATAGAATGAAAATTGTGTATGCTTTATGGGAAATACTTTTTTAATATGCTGCCCCTGTATCAGTGTAGGAGGCCTAGAGTAAATCAAGCTTAATGACCCTTGAAGCCAGTGGAGAGTCTTGCTTTAAACTACTTTATTGTTCAGAAATGCAACTGCATGTGGGCAATGCCCTGCAGTGTCCTGCCTGCAATCTTTATCTATCAGGTAGGAGCAGCAGCTGTTGGGAGTCATCAGCTCCAACTGCTTGAGCATATAGTGGGTCACAAGTAACTGATGCCCATAAGCATGTACATTTGCCACCACGTGTCCTTTGATGCCTTAGCCTGCATGCTGCCAAGAGCCTCCTGTTGCAGGTGTGCAGCCTGCCTTCCCATGGCACTGGCAGGTGCCCAATCCACCCACTCATGGAGCAGGATTTTCCCCTCCTTGGTCTCATGGTCTTGCTCTCTCACTGCTGTTCTTGTGGCCTTGCCCCAGCAAAGCCAGTAATGTGGCTACAGTGGGTTCTCATAGGGAGCAACTGCAGCAGTGGGAGGATTACCTGCCTTTCCCCTGCTTCTACCACTATTGCTTGGGGCCCAAATAATACACATGCTTGGAGTGTAGCATTTGGTCAGCAAACACCAGCTGTGGCCAGCAATAAGAGCATCACAAGCAGGAACTATCAGCAACAGCTTGAGCAGGTCCCAGTACAACTTGCGTACTTTCTGCAAGGGACTTTCTGGGCTGACCCTGCTGCACTGAAGGGCAGCCCTGGGGAAGCTGTTCACCTGGGAACCCACATCACCTCTCTTCTCACTGACAGCTAAAATATGATGTAGTTGCCCTTTTGTCAGGATAAAAGTAAATATGCTGGAAAGGAGCTGGGAAAATGAATTTAAAAATAAGAATCATTGTATGGCGCACAGGCAGTAAGGAAAACCAGGAACTGAGCCTGATTTTAGAAGATAAAGTATTTAAGGTTCTGAAAGTGAATTCAGGATGATGGGAAAAGTAACTGTCTCAGAGAAGCCAACAGTCTAGGGCACATACAGAAAACAAGTCTAGGGATGATTACAGTGTCGTTTGAGCCTAAATATCCAAGGCATCTGTCTCAGGTTGGTCATCAACTTGGTCTCAGGGTGGGCTGCAAAACCTGTCAAAGGCCTGAGCTCCATGCTGCCAAGCTTGCTCTGCTGCTTGCCACTGAGCTGTGGTGGGTGACACACATGTGTCCCTGTACCATGCTCCGGAGAGGCAGGGTCATGCTTGCTGGTAGCACAGGCAGCACAGAAAGCTGCTCAGGGAGTGCCAGCCCAGGAGGGCTTCTGACAGTGTGAAGAGGAGCTGTTGCTGTTGGTTGATTCCTGCTGCATTTGGGGAAGCAGCCCTTGCTGGTCCCAAAGGTACAGGATTACCGCAGAGAAACTTTTCATGTCATTATTGATTTTTCCTCTTAATGAAGAAGAACACAAGGTGGTGGATATTGACAGCTGGCTTCAAAGCATCCCTCGTCTTTAATTCTGGGATGAGGAGGATGTCAGCATTTCATTTGCATTCTCATCTGCTTGGTGCCTATTAGAAAACTGTGCCTCCATCAAGCAGTGAAGGCATTAGTAGGTGAATGAGGCAAGCCATCTGTGTTGCACATGGAATCCCCATGTATTTGCCAAGAGAGCCCTTGGCTGCTGGTGCTTTTCCTCCTCCGTTGGCTGCTCCCCTGGCCAGGAGGGGTATGGGCATCTCTGCTTTATGGCAGTCAGGACTCAAGGGGCTTGAACTTCAAAAGGAACAGAGGCAGCCCCTTGTTTGTTCCAGGTTCTCCTGGAACAGCCTTGGAGGGTTATTCTTTCAGAGTCCTCAGGAAATTAATACACATTTTGGTAACACCTGCAATTACAGAAGACGTTCTACAATTCAGCTGTGTTGAGCGTGGCCAAGAAATCATTTTTAAGGACAGTTGTGGCATTCAAGGCATACGCTTTCCCTTCACTTTTATTCTGCACATAAAGAAACTTGGTTGGAAAGCTCTCCCTTTCTGAATGTTGTGCCACAGGAAACTCACTGCTGTTCTTCGAGTGGAAAAAATTACTCAGAAAATGGCAGAAATTGTTAATAACACATTTTTTGCAGCTTCTGAAACTCTGATACTGCAGTATGTATGTTTTCCTATGAATGCAGGCAAGGCTGGAAACTCAGCATGCTGTGTATTTCCTGAAAAACAGGACTCCAGAGCATTAACCTTGTCCTGTTCTGGGCAGCAAGACCAGGCATTCTCCTGGTTGTGCAGGAAAGTTAGTGTGGGCCGTACAGTGAGAAATAAGACGAATTAAAAAGCCTTTGCCTTTTTATAGCATAGATTTTCATCCCAAATTCATTTACGCAGGTACAGTGACTCATAATTACTGCTATGCTTTCCATTAACTTCAGTCAGCTCCCAGTTTTATGTTGTTTCCTGTTAAGGCAGTATTTCCTATAGCTGAGTTACACAGCACTTAAGGTTTGGCTTGGGATCACTGTGCAAGTTCATGTTTAAACAAATAACAGATTGGCAGGTCCCCAGTCTCTTGCTTTTAGCATTTACAGTGATGCTATAGGACGAGTTCAACTCAAGTGACCCTTTTTGTGAATGAGCTACAACTTCACTGATGTTGACATGGTTCACATGGTATAAACAGGGTGCAGTGAGAGGTAAAAGAGATCTGCCCAGTGTGTGCTATGCAAGCCAGAGCCTCTGAAGAAAGCAGCAGCATTCCTTTATCTAACATTAATGAAGTATATGTTGCGAAGTTCTGGGAATTCTTGATAAGTGGTGTTGTTGTGAAATACCTAATGTAGAGTATTTCTCCAGGTAGAAACTTTTCATGTTTCTGATCTTTTCATTGCATAATTTTTTTCTCAGAGAGCTTTAGGCTGCTGTGGCAGAGACTAAAGTGGTATAAATCAACACTGTTCTGTGGAGCATTTGTGATAGAAAATGATGTGGGCTCATGTTGGTGCACTACCACCTAAATATTTTTACCCTGCATGCTTAGAATTATGACTGCAACAGGAGCCAAATTCTGCCTTGCTATCCATATTCAAAGGTGCAAAGGTGTTGATAATGGGGAAAAGGAGCTTTTTCAGGACAGTCTGTTCAGGGACACTACTAAAAGAAGGAAATATTAATTATTTTTTAGATTATATTTTACAGCTTCTTCTCACATTGTGTATTATATGATCGCAGGAGCAGAACTGAATCCATCGTATGCCACTGAAAAGAAATCACAGTTAACAAAAAGGAGTAATAACAGTAATAATAACTATTAGATTAGGTATTTTTAGTGGTAAAGCTTTAGCAGTAGAAAAAGGGGCAATGTGCTGAGTAAAAAAGAACACTATCAGACAAAAAAAGAATTCATTTTCAAATGTACCTCCAAATAACTCTGTTATATTGGCACATCTTTTCAGCTAGGGTCATGACCGCATTAAGCTTCCTACCCAGTCAGGTCATCCAATGGGTATAAATATGTGCTCTAAGTTATATAAAAGCCATCCAATCCTATTTGCATTGTCACTCCACAACACAAAATGCTATAATGACCTCCTTTTTTGTATCCTGTGCTATCTATAAAGCAGGCTTAGGCCCTTTTGTTCTTAAGGAGGTCAGCTCTTGCCTTGCTCTCTTAATGAGCTTCAGGCATTCCTGGAGAGTTTTCCAATATTGGAAGACATACCTGGCCCCAGGCAGGACATCTACAGCTCTGCCAACACCTAGGCTGTGCAGACAGATCCCATGTGACGGGTTATGCAACAGGAGCTGGGCTTTATATATCCCTAGGACCTTGAGTATCTAAAGGGCTTGAGGGAAAAGAGCATCAGGTGAGGAAAAGGATGTTTGCATACTGTACTTCTTGGAGTGCTTTGGCATTGCAGTGAACCATATTAGACTTAATCTTCTGTTTCATTAAGAGGTCAACTTGAAAAGAATACCTGAGATGTAGTGATATTTTGTGTGTTTTATATCGTAGGGACTGAAATTCTACAAAGACTCAGAAACCATGCTTTTTCCTCTCCGGAGAATGACACCTGGGTATATGAGGTTGTTGCAGGTATGAAAATTCTGTCTTTTTCTCTGCTTTTAATTAGACCTCTGAAATAGCAGTATTTCTCTTGCTCAGACTGATTTGATTTCAAATTATTGCATGACCAACCCAAGGGAACATGGGCTTCTGGTGGGTTAACTTACATAACAACTCAAAGAAGTCTTAATTAAGCCTCTGCTGAAAAGTAAATGAATTATGATAATTCTTGATAATTGATATCGTGCTGGAATACCAAATGCAGAACACTTGAAAAGAGTTTATGTATCTGCAGTGCCTAAACAGAAACTACTTCTCCTTCATTTTCTCTTGCAATGGCTTTGTGTGCTCGGGGCAGTAGGAAAATGTTAATGAAAGGATCCTGGCTTCCCAAGTGACTCAAATGAGCTGTCAATGAAATACTTCAACCAGCTTCTATGGTTATGATAAACTTCAATGAGTATTGACCTCTGGAACACTGGGGGACCGGACTATCAATCATTATATGAAGAAAAAAAGCATGCATAGAAAATGTTTTAAATCAGTTACCCTGGATTTGGAGAAGGATCAGGTTCTCTATGACCTCATAACAGCCTTCCAGCATCTGAAGGGGGCCTTCAGATGGACGGAGGATGCCAGAGAGGGACTCTTCATAAGGAACTGTAGTGACAGGACAAAGGGTAACAGGTTCAGATTTACACAGGGAAGATTTGGTTTACCTATAAGAAAGAAGTTCTTTACTGTGAGGGTGATGAGGCACTGGAACAGGTTGCCCAAAGTAGTGGTAAATGCTCCATCCCTGGCAATGTTCAAGGCCAGGCTGGATGGAGCCCTGAGCGACCCTGTCTAGTGGAAGTTACCCCTGCCCATGGCATGGGGAGTAAAAGTAGGTGATCTTAAGGTTCTTACAACCCTGTCTGTTCTATGATTCTGTGAAAAATAATTGAGAATAAACAAGCCCAAAAATATATATACCAAAGTAGAGCATCTTCCTTGCTCTCCTCCGTATTTTGACATTTATAGAGTGTATATCCTTTTGTTGGAAAATCTCACAGCTGGGAGATGATAGTTGAGAGGCTGAGCTAAGGATGTTGTGTTTCAGTCCTAGCAGTGAATTTCTCTCATGCCTCCCTGCATATCTTCTGATATCACCTTACACAGTAATTTTATTTGGAATTTCTTTATTCTGCTGCTGAAGTAGCCACACTGTCAGCCACATTTACCAAGGTCAGAGCTCTGAATATTTAAGCTCACATAAAAACCCTGGAATCTGGAAGTGAAAATCAGGCTCCTTGGAATCTGCCACAGTGGTGCCAAGCCTTCAGTCCGTGGATCGCAAGGGAAGGCATAAACAAAATAATTATTTGAGGCCTAGTCATCATTTCAAATAAGAAATGCTGCAATTAGAAAGACACACAGTATGTTTTAACTCATGGTGCTAATATGTATAGGAATTTATAATGTGCTCTCTGGGGAGTCCAGTGTATCACATATACAAGGCAAGCAACAGTAACTTAATTTCTTTTCCGATTGTTATTCGGGTAATCAGTAAATAGTTAATTTTTTACCTTTACTTTGATTGGCATTTCCTGCCTCTTTGTTGGATGTGACAAAGAGACTGTGTTAAAACTTGTCTGCTTGGTCTAGTCCTACCTGCAGAGCTAATAAAAGATGCTACTGATCCCTTTTAGCCTTGCTTCCTTGAATTAGTAACTAACATTCAAGGGAGCATCAGTGTTTCAGTAGCTAATCTGCAGGAAGGAAGAGATCTTTGTACTCCACAGAACAAGAAAGTCCGTGGTTGGCCTAAGTCTCCATGCTTGATTCAGCTCTCTCTCTCAGCCACGTAGCCAGAGGGAACCCCATTAAAGTCACTAAAATCAGTGAGTTACAAATGAAAGAAAAATTGTCTTGGAAATGTGTCCTTTCTAAGTGATAAAAAGGGAGGAAGTGGGGGGCCTTCCAAAGTGTGCCGAATACTCTTCAGCATAAAGCTGAGTCTTACTATATTAAATCACTACCTATTTGTAGGTTCAAAGACCCACGTTTGTGCTGCACTCAGCTGAATCAGAGTGTAACTTCTCCCGTTTTTCCCATAGACTCAAGCTGCAGGAAAACTTGCTACCAATTCATCAGACACAGTGCTGCAACGGGCAGCGTTGCTACTGGGAATGTTTGGGATCAGTATATCCAGCTACAGTACACACCAGCTAACTCAACAGAAGAGACTTCCCCTGATGCTTTAAGCTGCACTGGGATGCAACCCAAGAAGTAAAGGCTTATGTCATAGTGCTGACGAGTGGCTTTTCTGCCTCAGTTACTGGTGTGGAGGTAATGAGACACTTTGCAGCTGTGATTTCTACATGCAAAGTTAAAAGATGGAAGAATTACAGACTTCTTCTAGAAAGACAAAAAGAAGAATGACAAGCAGACGGAGCAGATTTCCAGATAAGATGAACTGTCTGTAAATACAATGGACTTCTTTTGTTATCCAGTGTATACGTAGAGATCTAAAGGTATAAAATACAGTTAAAATCAGAGTAGGTGTAAACAGATTCATGGGGTGCCATGCTTCATTAGTGTCACCTTGTTGCAGCTTTTGCTAATTGGCATGCAATGACTGGCTTTGAAAAGGCAAAATTAGAAGCAACATATTCCTTATTACAAGAGTTAGGCTAAATAAAAATAATGTCTCATAGACTCTTTGTACTATTTAACTTGATATGTATATTTGTGTGTATTACAGAATTTGTGCACCCTAATGTTTCCTGTTGAATCTTAAACATTTCTTTATGCTTTTTGTGTTGAAATGTATGTGTATTGTAGAACAGGCTGGTAGCCTTCTGCAACAGCAGACCAGGTAACTCTCTAGTTCTGTACAGAAACTCTCTACTCTAGGAAGTATCAGTAAAAATAATGGGCTGGGTTTCATTGCAGTGCTTAATATCTACTCATATTCCTCTGCAAAGCCCACTCAGCTCATAATATACATTCTGATTAAAATAAAAATAGACCTTTTCTTTCCCCCCTTTTCCCTTGCTTTCTTGTTCTACTCACTTGATGCAGTAAGTTATTCAGGAATGTTCTCTTTCTACTGGTTTGCATTTTTCCAGCTGTTTCTGATGCTCTATAGCTTCTTCATGCATATGTTAGCATTTAAAACCTTTGTTCTCCGTTACTAAATACAAATATTATTTTGGGGTTTTTTCTGTGTTTAAAATTATTTCTTCTGTCAACACTGTTTACGTTCAACCACTAAGGGGCATCCTACACAGCTGAATATTCTGAAGCCTTTCGATTACTCATTGCAACGTTACAAACCACAAATTAAATCAGGTGGAAATTTTTACTTCTTTTTAATGTTTAAATTGTTCTTGCCTCTGTCTCCAGTTCTCACAACCTCCAAGAAATGTCTCTCCACCCCACACAACTGCTGTTATACTGAAGAAGATGAGAAAATCAATGTTTACAAGGTCATTTTTTTACAATGTACCAAGTCATAAATTACCTCTATCCTGCATGGCCTTCTGCTTATATTGAAACAAAAAAAATCATATTGTGGAATATTCTGCTTTCACCTACAGGAAATGAAGCAGAATACTTGATGCCTTTGACAAAAGTAAGAATGATTTCCCGGAAAACATTTAATCACACTGATTGAATATACACACTGTGACCCCACCACCACCCTCAATATGCCATAGTAATGGTTTTTTAATCAATGCATATGATTTTGGGCAGCCGCATTGCTGTGAGCTGATCTGCCCCCATGCAACATGAATGTAAGATCATTAGCTGTTTTCAGTGCCATTACTATGCTAATATGAACTCTTCTTCTGTTAGATAAAAGCTTAGAGTAATAACAGTATAATGTTAAGAAGATACACGAGAATAGAACAAATGATAACTGCTGAGACATTCCCATTTTACTGTATCATGGAAATGATGCTCATGAGGACTATGTATTTTTTCTATGAGAGTTGCTTTGAATAGTTTTGAAAGTTTTATCTGGCACCACTGCAAATGACAGGAGGAGAACACAAGCAATAGGCAAATGGAGTGTGGGGAGCCTCAGTAAAGGTATGGGCCTTGGGAGCCTCAGGAACATACAGTGACTGCTGTTTGTTAGAGAAAATACTCCTTGGCAGAGGAAAGAAAGGTAACTAACAAAGGAGTCTGTGGTGTTCTGCCTTTGCTCAGCATGTTCTGAAGAACCAGCATGGTCCCATGGGCTCCTCACTCCCAAATGAAGCTGGCCATATGAAGTTGTCCCAATTCTGCATCCGTGACAGCAAGGGGCCCAAATGCACAATCAGGACAAGCTAAAGATGTTTTCCTCCTAGTTGCCAACCAGCTAATTTTGTCCCCCTCGCTGGTGCTCAGTGTGCCATGTGCTTGGACCCTACCTACGTTTGCCATGTTTATAGACATCTAGCTCCAGCCTGCAGGCTCAGTACGTGGCTAGGCTCTGAAAATCTGCGCAGGACACTGCTCCATGCTGCAATTCCCAATCCTGACTGCAAATTTACTCTTCAAAGGTCTAAACATGGCAAACTTCAAGCATATGTTTATGTCCTATTGAAGTCAAAGTGGGGGTTAAGGAACATCTTTATATCCTTTGCCAGACTGAGGTCTTTAATCTCTTCCTTGATCTCCCCAAAAAGCATTTACATTTAAAATGTATTTGTACTTTTGTTTATATGGCTTTTGCTTCAATAATATTGGCAGTTCATCAAGGATTGAATGCTGATGCAAGTCAGGAGCCTGGTGAGCTTGGGGAGGTTAATGCTGCTTTACTTAGTTTTGCAAAGCTTTTAAGAATCAGCAGAAATGGATTTCATTTGGCATATAAATTGTTATGCTTGAGGAATTATGCTCCAGGACTTACCTTTTACCTTCCCTAGCTTGTAGAAATATTTAACTAGAAGAACCATTTAAGCTAGTAAATATTAAGCCTTCTTAACAAATACACTTCAAAAGCCATTTCATAAAATTTATCGGATTGGTTTTACCTCTAATGTCAGGCAAATATAGGTTAATATTTCTTGACACCAAACAATTTTAGCTGAATTAATCCACTTCTAACAGCAGTAGCTTCTCTAGTCTGAATGATGTCTTGATACATCAAGTTAATTATCGTGTTCTCTGAGAAGGTATCTCAAGAGATTCTGTAGATGTTTTGTTTGCATGCCTGAGTCCACGTCCTAAAGGCAAGTGAAAAGAACACATTAAATAATCAGAAAATCAAACATGGTTGGCATTTTCTTCAAATAGATGTAGCATGGGCTGGAGACTTGTTCAAGATGAATGTCTTTGCTAGTGAATATCAGAGAGCATTCAAGTTTGATCTCTTGTGCTATGTTAAGTCTATTAAATTCACTTTTATATTTTAAGAAAAAAATCTTTTCACATATCTATATATACTCAGTCATCTAAAGCAGAATTTCTGTCTTCGTCCATCGGGACAGAAGACAGAGGACAGACAACAGTAGCTGTTCAGTTCAACTAGTCAAGGTGACATTCATTTACTAATAAGGAAAGCATAAAATGAAGGCAACATCTCTGACATTTTTTCACACATCTTCTGGAACTTCTGTTTCTGCAGCGAAATTATCACTCTAGAATGTTATTTATCTCTAAAGCTGGAGATTATAGCATTGCAGATTGTTGTGCATTTCCAAATATGCCATAGACCAAGAAGGAAAACTTGAGTAGTCACTAAGTAGTCACCAAGTAGTTATCAAGATGCTCTGTCACTTACTAGGCTGTGGTAATGTCACCATGACACTGAGCCTTTCGTTTACAAATCAAACTAAGAACAGAACACTAACAAGAAAATTTATTTTTCTACCCTAAATTATGTGCATGTCTTTTTATTCAGCAGATAGGCTTCATGATGAAGAACCAGATCACTTGGTTGGCTGTCTTCTGTCCTTCAGCTACCCTGAGGTTCCATGGTGTGCAAAGCTGCTATCTAGCTCATAAAGTATCCACTACCACCATTGACGGAGGAACCACATGGCCTGGGTGTTGTTCTGGAAGCATAACCCTCATGCCACTGGTGCCTTGCCCTTCATTTTAGACCATGGATTTTTACAGTGCCAGATGCATGGACATCTGGCCTCAGCTGAGGTTTCAGGTGCTCCTGTAATGGCAATTAACACCACAAAGAGAACTGGGGCACTGACACTGTGGGAGAGCTTCCTTCTTACAAGGTTTTGTGTCTACATTGTCTTTCCAATCACAAGCTGTACAACGAGTCTATCAGTGGCAGAACCATGTGTCAGTGATAATTCACGTTCCTGGCTTCAGTTAAATGTGGCCACTGGGATTTAACTGAGAAATGATTTTAGCTATGTAGTGCAATGGCACTTCCCTATGAATATATTAGTGACTTAAAAAAAAGATATTAATGCTTGTCACATCTTTTCCTGCCTTGGGTAACATGACTTTTTCCCTTATAGTTATAAGTACTCAATGACAACAAAAAATAATGCCCTAAATCAGTCTTGTCTTTCATATTACTTTCTCATTACTCTTCTGCAGCTATCAGAGTTTAATAAGGTAGCTGAAAGTTGGTTCAATCAAACAGTAGATTAATGGGGTTCCTAGGGCTATGTTCACCTCAGTTTTAATGAGGTGTCTGATCCTGAGCTGCAGTGTGTCACTGTGAATCAGAACTTCCCTGTCTCTTTAATGAGTATAAGCATAAAAACAGCCCAAAAGTGCCTGGGAAGAGATGCTACTTCACCTCCTTAGCAGCATGTTTGTAAGTGGTCTTTTTTTAAGAGTGCAAAGTGCTCTAAAACCACTAACCCACACATATGCAAAGCCTTTAGGAACTTCATGTTCCTAAATCCACAGCACTCACTGAAGAAGTCCATCATGAAAGGGAGATATTGGAGGCAGGGTGGTCAGAGGAGGTGTCTGATGTTAAGCAGGATGAGAGCTTGAATTAAGTCTCAGTGGATACTTCCACATGCTTCCATTCAGAAAAGATGGGTGAGATTCACCTTGGCTTACACAGGAGATGGGGAGGTTGTTCAAGTCTGCCAGTGCTCTCAGCTCACTCCACAAAGACAGAAAGAGGTCCTGGGGAGCCCACCTCCACCCTGACAGCAGCCTAAAGGTGCTTTGGGATGAGCTGAAGGAGTGTGAATGATTTCCTTACGTGAAAGCATTTAATGTCTGGGGTTTCTTTAATTTTTTTCCTGTAATTTTCCTGGCTGTATCTTGTTGCATTTTATTTAAAGCAGATGTAGGGAAGAAATAGGAAGGGAGAGTGACCCTGCTGCTGAGAAAAGATTTTAATCTTCATAAAAAAAAAAAAAAAAAAATAAAGGCAAATAACAAATTGGTTTGTCCTTTGTGTTCTTCAGAAATGAATTACAGGAACTTGGAACTCTCAGCCCAACAGGGATGGTGGCACATAAAGACAAAATGCATGAAAGCTTGAACAGAATCATCACTGTCTGTGAATAACTCGACCACCACGTGCCTTCCCTGGCATAGCTGAGCCATATTTCTTTCTAATAAGCAAGCTTTGCTCTAAGGGAAAAGAAAACACATAGAACTGTGCTCTGCTCCCCTCAGTGCTCTGCAGCTGCACCATGGGAGATCCTTGCTGTAGGTGAGGAGAGGAAGGATGTAGGAATGGCACCAAAACCTTTGCCTCACCATGACCCTTTGATGGCATAAGAGCCCCTCAGTTGCTGCTTCCAGCCAATGAAATCAGAGTATGGCTGAGATTTAGTGAGGCTCTACATCTCTGTCTCAACCTATTTCCTTTCACTGATCGTGGAAGGGCCCTGCTGTGTCTGTGCTTCTGACTTAGGCATCTGATTTCCCATAGCTAGCTAAGATGAATCCAAGCCAAAATCAATCAATCAGCTTAAGTATCAAATTTCTCACCACCAAAGGTCAAGCTGAACTTGCTGTTACGCAAAAAAAACAACATGGCTCTTGACACTTGGTTTTCCCAAGCAACAAAGTCACAGTCATGAATAACACCACAAAACCACAGAACAGTTTGGGTGGAGAGGGACCTTCAGAGATCACCCAGTCCAACCCCTATCCCATGGGTAAGGACATCTTCCCTTAGACAAAACCCCATCCAACCTTGCCTTGAACACTGCCAAGGAAAGGCAACTTCTTCCAGGGTCTCACCACCCTCATAGTAAAGGATTTCTTCCTAATGTCAAATCTAAATCTACCCTCTTCTAGTTTAAAACTGTGTCCCCTTGCCCTGTCACTACAGGCCTTAGTAAAAAGTTTTTCTACATTATTTTTATAAGCTCCCTCTATATATTGAAAGTCCACAGTAAGGTCTCTCCTGAGCCTTCTCTCCAACCTGAAAAAGCCCAGCTCTCTCAGCCTGTCTTCATAAAAGAGTGCTCCAGCCGCATTTCATCTTTGTGGCCTCCTCTGGACCTGCCTGAAAAGGTTCATGCCTTTTCTTTTCTGAGGGCCCCAAAGTTGGATGCAATACTCCAGGTAGGATCTCATGAGAGCAGAGGGGCAGAATTACCTCTCTTAACGTGCTGGCCATACTTTTTTTGACGCAGCCCAGGTTATGGTTGGCTTTAACACAATGCTGGCTCATAGTGAGGTTTTTTTCCTCCAGTACCCCTAAGTCCTTCTCCACAGGACTGAGCTAATCCATTCATCCCCCAGTCTGTGCTGACATTGAGGATTGCCCCAATCCAGCGACAGGACATTGCACTTGGCCTTGTTGAACTTCGTGAGGTTCACTTGAGTCCACCTCTCAAGCCTGTCAAGGTCTCTCTGGGTAGCATCCCCTCCATCCATCATGTCAGCTGCACCACTCGGATTGCTGTCATCTGCAGCCCTTTACAGACAGAAGTAGTGTTAGAGATACCCCACACACCAGCACCGTGTAATGCATGTTGAAAGGGGTGTGAAGCAGCACAGCAAATGATCTTGCCTGTGTCAGCCCTGAACTCTCTCCAGCCCCAGGCCATCTCATGTTGCTTGTGAGCTTCACTATCATCTCTGAGATTTGATTAGGAAGTGAGCTGCACTTTACCTGGATTTTCATGGTTCCTTTAGAACTGGATTTCATGAACTCGTTGTCTAACAGCCCTTTAAATGAAATATTCTTTTTTCAATGCCTATACTATAGTATTCTTCCCATTAACACAATGTTTGGAGTAAAATGTTACTGGTTATAACATTCTTTAATTCCAGCGACTGCTGAGAAGTTCTCCATAAATAAAAATTGTCATTTATTTTCAACACAGGCATCTCTAAGTAATAGCATAATATCACTGAGCGTGAATTATCTGCAAGTCCATGCTGCACTGTAAATAAAATGCTGTGTGCGCTGTGTTATGTGAGCTGAGGTGGTGCCACGAACCTGAAATCCTCCACTTTACCAAGAGAGGGTGAGAAGAAGAGAAGGAACACACAGCTCAAGTTCTACACTTTGGTTTGATGAGGACCTCCAGTACTTGTTTCAGTTCCTCACCTGCAACAGGCAGGTGACAGTATTTCCTTTTTCTCATGCTTCTGCTCTGCTGATGGCAGTGGGAGAGGAGCCAGTGGCTCCCTGTGCAGGCTGTGCGTGCTCCAGGTGCTGGTTCCCCCAGGCAGACACCTGCCCTGATTTGGATTGCATGGGTTACCCTGGCTGACCACAGCCCCTCAGCTGCCTGATACCATCAGGCACTCTCGCCGGAGGGCCTTGGTCTTTGCATGGAAGAATATGAGCTGCTGCCATAGGCAAGGATACAACAGTAAAAAAAAATGGCCTGTGGCTTAAAACAAAGTTCCCTTGAATAGAAATGATGGGCTCCTGGATGCTGAAGATCCTCTCCTCCTGAGAAAAAATCAAAACCTGACAAGATCTTAAGTCATCTGACTCCACATCCATCTGCAAATGACTCAGCGGTCTTCCCTTCCTCCGGCTGCATTAGTAGTGTGTTAAGTGTCCTCAAGCCAGGGATGATATCAGTACCTGATGAATGAACATCTACTACTCTTCTTGCAGAGGCCCCCAGGATGTCACTGCTGTACTAGGCATGTACCAATGCAAAACACAACTTCCTGCCCCAATTATTTACTTTCTATGCAAATGGGCAAGATGTAAATTTGACAGGTCACTCCAGAGATGTGGTAGTGTTTCTGGAAAGTCAAAGGTGAGCAATGGATTCTTTTTTTTTACTGCCTTTTTTGCCAGTGGCTCCAAATAAAAGAAGCAGGAAAATAATCACTGTGCTTGCACAGTGAAAACAAAGAAACAACTGAACCAGTCAGACCATCAACCTTGCTGAAAACATCCATGCTGTATTAGATAATATTGGAAGGGAATTATGCCAGTGTTTTAGATGTTTTGTACATACCAAGTCTGAAACAGTGATATCTAACAGTGACATCAGTGATGTCTAATTAATATAATCAATATATGGTTATTTAAGTATATATAAACAGTATTTTAGTATCAGAATCCATTTGCTTCCATTTACCTGAGAGGAGCTGCAGCTGGTGAACTGTTACCTAATAATTATGCTATTATCAGATGGACCTGAAGAAATTCACTTTGGGGTGCTTTGGGATTTGGCTGAAAGAGTCTCAGAACCATGAGTGATTGTAGCTGAGGTTCACGAAGGATGGGAGATGTGGAAGAAGGCTGAAAAAAGGGTAAATACATTTCATATGGAAAAGCCTGGGATCAGCTTGCCACTCAACGGTGCTCAGCAAACACTCATTCATGACAAATAATCAGAGCTATCTGCAAACCCAGACTAAAATAAGAGAATAAACAGCAGCTAACTTGTTTACCAGGAATAAACCATGTGCAACCAACCCAGTTTCCTTCTTAGACAACATTACAAGTGAGTGAGCAAGCATCATAACGACTTCAGTAAGATGGCTGCAAATGACACTCTCATACGCAAGCTGGAGGAAAGCACTCAAATGAACCACAGTAATGAGATTACAGATCTTGTCCAAAAGCTGACAAAGAAAGAGTGTCTGGGAAACAAAAAAGTCCAGAATGGGCTGCAGCACATTGTTGTGAATGGGGGCTGCCTGATATTTTTACTAATGACTCATGTTATGAGAGTGGGTATGCATAAAACATCAACCTTGGAAGGTCTGCAGGAGCTGAAAGACAGGAGCAGAATTCACAATGATCTGAAATCTGCAAAGCATCTCAGATCAGCAGTGGGACTCAAGAAGGACAAGCGCAAAACCCATGATGTTGTGGCAAAAGCAACAGCTGCGTGAACACGGAGTGAGGAGCAGCACAAGATTGATGGAGTGAATCACAGCACCAGGCAGCAGTGTCAGATCCTTGCAGGGAGCAGGCAGCAATCCCATGGGGATGCCAGGGGTGGGGGTGGAGGCTGCAGGGCAATGTAAGAGTCCTTCTGCTTTGCCCTGTGCTGGTGAGGGCCCACCAGGACCACAGTGTCTCATTTTGAGCACCACCCTTCAAGGAAGACATGGGCCAGTTAAAGAGAGCTCAGAGGAAAGTGACACAAATAAGAAGTGAAGAAAATATGACCTGCACTGAACAACTGAACAAACTGGAGAAAGGAAGGCTGATAAATGCCGTGGACCCAACTACCTCCTCACCAGCACTGACCATTGGCACCATGCCTGCAGCATATGCCTCTGCTGCCTTACAAAAAGCAAGTGGGTTTTGTTTCATTGACATACCGTATGTTCTGTGCCAGAGCACTTTTGCAAAGCTACAGCTGCCCTGCTTGGTGATGCTTGAGCAGTTGTGTAACACACACTACTGTGCTGCAGAGTTTATGGTGGGTAAAGCTGGTTTGGACAGGAGGCTCAGGGGTGCTTGGTTATCCTGTCGTCAGCCAGCACATGGACCAACACTCGCTCATCCCCAGAACCCAGCAGTCGAAGCACCTGTCCCAGGATGACAAAGGCTGGAGATGGCACCAAGCTTATCTCCAGGAATGCTGTGTCCCCAGCTCTGGCCATCTCACAGCCCCATGAGGTGCCCCAGCAGCAGGACTCAGGATAAGGCAGGTCACTGCTGATGGAGAGGTGGGCAGGGGAATGCCAAGGGAGCAGAAGCTGGAGCATGGCTGTAGGCAAAGAGCTAGAGTGGGAAACGAGGCCAAAAACTTTAAACCACAGATCTCTAGCACTGTTCTCACCACGACTCCCCAAGCAAATGTAATTAAACACTAAGAGCAGACTGAGTGAACTTCAGCATCAGTAAGCTATTAAATTTCATTAATTCCTCTTTCCATGATAAACTCTGAGACAGAGCTGCGATCTGGTCTGTGCTCAGTAGAAAATAATTTGCTAATGGTAAACAAACATAATTATCTCCAGTGAATACCCAGCTGAATACCCAAATAACTGACTGCTCAGTTCAGCAAGTCTGCCATCGCACGTGGTGGTGGATAGAGGCAGCAATCTCATGTCTACATTTGCCTCCCCCTGCCCCAGTAGTGTGGGGTAATGGGACCTACTGCAAGCCTCCGTTGTTGGACATCTGGTCTCACCAGTCACAGCTGTACATCCACAAGGCAAGCCCTCTACTGATGGTAGGTCTCCTCTCTATGAGACCCGCTGACCAGAAGGTGATTGGTGCAGGAGCCCAGTTCCAGGTACATAGGATGTAGTCCAAAATTTTCATACTTCATAATCCATCAAGACCAGGCTGGATGGGGCTTTGAGCAACCTTGTCTAGTGCAAGGTGTCCCTGCCCATGGCAGAGGGGTTGGAACTGGATGATCCCTTCCAACAAAAAACATTCTGTGATTTTGTGATGATTCTATGAACACGCTAACTGGGAGCAGGAATGCTGTCACTTGTAATGTAACCATCCTGCTATGAAACTCCATAAACTGTGCACCTAGATGTCCATTTTTAGGTAATAGTATAATAATTTTATGCAAATATCTGCTCTTTTCAGTACTGCTTTTCTTCCCGTCCTGGAGTTTTCACTCTTTACACTTGTCCATTTTATGCCCAGTTCTAGCATTTGGCTTCAAACACACGGTCCAATTCATTACTCTGATTATTTTTTTTTTATCATCAACTATTCAATATCATGCCTAAGGTAAAGAAAAGTTAATGTGATAGCAGAAACCCCTGGTATATTTAGGAATGAAGCTTTTATTTCATATGCTATTGATCAGTGAGAGACAAAATGTTACTGCAGGTTTCCTCTGCAATATTTCCACAGGACCAGTATGAAGATCAAAAGAACAGAGAAATAATGTATTTTCTTTCAGAAATTTGGATGCAAACAGAACTGTTTTTTTTTTTTTAAAAAAAAAAAAAGGATAAAAATATTTAGTGAAAAGTTACATCTCTCTATTAATCTCCTGCTGAAATCCAGCTCTTCTTTTCGCCAGCTCGAGGGCAACTTGAAGGACTTGGGCAAACACCAGACCAGAACAGTTTTTCCCAGTGTTCTGAAAATACTGGATGCCTTTTGCAATTGGACATGCAGAAGGGTTTAGATTCATATATTTGCTGTTAAAACTGGCATCATTTTACCATAGTTGCAAAAGCCAATCAATGTGCTTGCCCTGGTGAAGGTTATTACCGCTGTGCAAGCCCTCACCAACATGTCAAGTCAGTATAAATGAGCTCCCCATGTGAGCGCAGCCATCCCACAACCAGCAGCAACTGGGAGAGAAAGTGGGTCTGGAGCTCAATGTGCCCTCAGGATCTGTTTTGATTCACTGTACATCATTTTTCCATGTTGCCTACTGAGGATCTTCCATAAAAATGATGCACATGTTTCATTTTAAGTAATCTCTGGTGCCTCGTAGCCTTGTTCTTTGAAACAACTGAGTCTGAATATCCATTACTGCAAGGTGTTTGAGGGCAGAATTCCAGACAAGATCCTTAAACCATCCCAGTAACATGCCCATGATCACAAATCCACCTGTGCAAATTCCTGCATCTATAATTAGTTTTTAACGCACAATTATTTTTGCCAAATCAGGAAACTTTCACAAGGCAGGAAAAAGGAAGGATTCAGACAGCCCCTGCTAAGCATCTCTGCTTAACAGATGAAGGAAGAAGTGGAAGAGAACAGTCTTGAAAATGAGACTAAACCAACTCCTAGCACCAGCTGTTTATTTTCTATATTCCATGAAAATTGTAATCATAGATTCATAGAGTAGTTAGGGCTGGAAAAACGTTAGCAAATTAAATTTTTCCTCCTTTCTACGAGCAATGAGGTATTTTCTTCCTTGTGAGTCTGTCTAGGTGTGACTGCTGTTTACCAGCTGAGCATACAATGAGGTTGAGCAACTTAGCCAAATGAATCATCTTCCTCCTCCCTGTCAAAAACTGCCACATCTGTGGAACACCTTATGGGAATAAGGTAATCTCTGGCATTTTGAAACAACTCTAAATATCTTTGAAGAAGGCAGAGGTTATAAACTTGATGCAAAAGTTCCTGGGTAAGGTTTTCTGGTGTGCTGTAGCCTCCCACTGTTTTCAAATGTAACACATCCTTCTGTCTGCTAATGTGCTTGCAGGAGGCATGCAGTGGAACACATAGTTATTACTGCTGTAGGAAATGCTGGGGGCTGAATGTGAGGGCCAGGCTTTTTACAGTGGTCTGATTTGCTCCTTTTGCACTATATAGAAACAGAAATTACATCCATGTGCACATGCCATAGAGCAAAGCCTACTCTATACAATGGGCAGGAGAGGGGATTTCTGGGGTGGATTCCATAGAATCATAGAATGATTTGGTTTGGAAGGGACCTTTAAGACCTCCTGGTTCCAAGCCCCTTGCCACATGTCTTCCAGGTTGCTCAAAGTCTCATCCAGCCTGGCCTTGAACACTGCCCGGGATGGGGCAGCCACAGCTTCTCTGGGCAACCTGTGCCAGTGCCTCAACACCTTCACAGTGGAGAGTTTTTACTTTGCTCTTGAAGTACTTCTGTGTACAAAGGTGGGAGGAAGCTGTGCAGCGTTTTTTTTTTTCTTTCTCTCTGGGCTGTCATTCCAATTTTGAACATTTAGATTTGGTATATCTAGCACAATGCTGATTTAAGTGCATATGCTTATGCTACCAATATGTTTCTTTAACTGTTTTAATTACTTCTAACAGCTCAAATGTCTCCTTCTGTAACATCGCTTAAGGAAGCACATGACTCAAGAAATTTCTCTGTTTCAACAACAACCACAAACTAGGAAGAGAGGAGTTTGGGTATGTAAAAAGTCTCAGGTCCTGCAGTGTAGCACCATCTCTCCATCAAGTTCTCTGGGAGGAAGAGTTAAAACCAGTTGCTTCTTTTGTCAGAAACACCCTAAGTAATTTCTATCCATAGGAATGGTGGTACCTGTTAAGACTCGCAGGCAACTGTGTGCCAAACTTATGCTATCGAAATGCCATGTGAGAGATGATATTTGCCATGTTATGGCTGAGAGTGTCTGCAAATGCCACACGTCCTGTGCATTCTGGGTGCTGTAGAACCACCACAGGGTCAGCCCCACAACAACCTGTGCCACTCCTGCCACCAGAAGGGTGTTCTCATTTCATAGAGAACCTACTGCATCACTGGGACGTTTTGGTATATGTTCAAGGCAGAGTT
>JANRGW010031564.1:0-17637 GCA_024733675.1 Psilopsiagon aymara | reverse complement strand
GCTTGCCCCTGTTCCAGTGCAGTCTGGATCAGTCCATGGCAGATGGTAGGGCTGTGTTTCCACCCCTGGGGCAGTCACTTCCAAGTGTACTGGACGCCCCTCGGAGTAAAAGCAAATTGTGGCCTGCACTCTGCTGCCAAAGGAATTGAGAAAAATGCATTGGCAATGTCAGTCATGGCACATCACTTGTCTGCCTTTGACTCCAGTTCACACTGAAGTTCTAGAGAGTTCAGCACGGCAGCACTCAATGGTGGTGTGACTTCATTCAGGCCACAATAGTCTACTGTTAGTCTTCACTCTCTATTAGATTTTTGCACTGGCCATATAGAGCTATTAAAGGGTGAGAGGGTCCTACTGATCACTCCTTGACTCTCCAGTCTACAGAGAGCATGGGAATATGAATGGGAATCAGGGAGTCTCAGTTGGTGTGATATTGCTGCCTGTGCACTGTTGGGGTCGCAATTGGCACTTGTTGTTCTCCGAGCTTCAGCAACCCCACGACAGAAGGATCCTCTGAGAGACCAGCCAAGGTGGACAGCTGCTCAGTTTCCTCTGTCTCCAGAGCAGCAATACCAAAAGCCCATCGGTATCCTTTTGAGTCTTTGAAGTACCCTCTCCTGAGGTAGCCTATGCCAAGGACGCATGGAGCCTCTGGACCAGTCACAGTGGGGTGTATTTGCCATTTCCTCTCAGTCAGGCCGATTTCAGCCTCCAGTACAGTCAACTCTTAGGATCCTCCTGTCAATCCAGAAATAGAAATGGGTTCCATCTGTCGACAGATTGATGGCATCAGGGTACATTGTGCACCGGTATCTACTAGAGCTTTATACTTTTGTGGGACTGATCCACACAGTCCAGTAAATACAATTGTGCCCTACCTCCACCTGGCTGGAGGCGGGGCTCCTCTAGTAGTCATCACAATATTGGATGCTTAAGTCTTGTAGAAAGAGATTATTCTTCTTTGTCATAGGAGCTGGAGTAAAATCAGCTCTCCCACTCCATCTGGGAACCTGCTCACCAGAGACTGAAGCCACAGCTTTCACGTGATGATCAGCCTTGACCTTTGCTCTCCAATTCATGCTCCTGTTCCTCCAGAGCTGAGGTAGGTTTTCTATCTCACTTCTCTCTTGCGCAGTAGGACACCTTTTCTTGATAGCTGAGATGTTGGTTGATACACTTGAGGAGCGGGATAGATCAGATAGATCATCTCTCAATTTTTTTAACTCCTGGGACAGTTTTTCCACTGCTGAAATGATGGAAATGGTGAGATTGTCTTTGAACTCTCAGAGTTTGTGAATCATTTCATCCACTGTTGTTGGTACTATGTCGTTCCAGGTTACTGTTGCCAATGAATGGGCATATGATAACAGTGCATTCCATGTAAATTTCTGCCACTTGGGTCATGTACATTTGACTTCACCTGGACCTATGCGTGCATCTCCGGCATTTGGCTTGATGTGATAGATCATCTCTATAATGGCTGATGCCCTCAGAGACTGGATGCCTTTCTCCAGAGTAGTCCACATGGTCAAGGGACTCATAACATCCTTGCATGTAAATCTTTCTTTCACAGCTGCCAAGAGCTGCTTCCAAAGCCTGAGGGACTGTTTCTTGCAATTGCTTTGTCAATTCCCCCTTCCCTAGCAAGTGATCCCAGCTGCTTGGCTTCCCTACCTTCTAGTTTGTGACCATCGATCTCATTGTCACAGCATCCGAGCAACCAGGTGATGATGTGCTCCCCTGGTTGGCAGGTTAGGTTTTTTTGCCTATTCTGTAGCTCAGTTGACGTCCAGGGTTGAGAAGTCACCTCTTCTTCTTCCTCTGATTCGTGTGATGATGACTCCTGATCAGATGCTGTTCCTGTTAGTAAGTGCATTGCCATTGCTTCTTCATCTTGTTTCTTCATCTTTCTTTTCTTATTTTTGCTTTTCCCCTTGCTTATAGGGGCAACCGATATTGGTAAGAATTGGTCCTATAGTTTAACTGTAGTGATTATCACTGTGTTTGGAGTGACTGCAGTATCTGTTGTCAGGGTTTGGGTAGCTGCTGTACTTGTCACTGGGGCTGGTGTAGCTGCTGTGTTTGCAGCTGGAATAGCTGTGTTGTCTGTTGCTTTGCCATCACATCCAGAGACATTTTTTTACTTTTGAAGGTACTGGATAGTGTTGAACAGGGCTTTGTAAGCACAGGCCAAGCCTCAGCACGTCGCTATGATTTGTCCTTCTCTGGTATTACCAGAATGACAACACACCTCATTTAAGTGTTTTACTAATTTTTCTGTGTTTTGCAGTTGTTTGCTAGTGAAGTTCCAAAGCACTGTAGGGACCCACTGGCCTAGATACTTGCGCATACTATCCCACACACCCTGCCACTCAAGACTGTCCAGCCTCGAGGAAAATCTCTTGGTCCTCCTATATCGTCATCTAACCCTATACAAGGCCCAAAACTGACTCTGTTTAACTCTCGAGATCAGATGAAATGGTTGTGGGTAAAACACACTCTGAATGTGTGCCAACATGGTGATCACCATCCCAATCTGCAGGCAGATCTCAAGGATATAAGGGCATTCAAAACCTTCAGAATTCTCAAATGATGCTATAAATGGTTTGGTGGGGGGTTGATAATGTAAGGGAATGTCTCCTTCAGTTGACCACCCAAGGAGGGGAAAAAAGATGTGTAATTGCTAAACACTCCAATTATATACCTCCCAAAGTATAGAGGTGGTGATCACACTGAGAATACAAGCCAGATTAGTTTCATGATCAATGATTCTACTGTATTACAAGTCGTTACCATAAAGTACAGTGAAACAAGAACCTTAGACCAGGGCCCCCAGCCGATAAATACAGCAGAGCAAATACTGATTGTAAGTAAGATACGACATGCTGAAACTGTGAGATCAAGAACAACAACTTTGAGAGCCAATAAATCAGCATTGTGACAAGTGACTATTAATCCGAAACAATAAATGCTTATCACAAATATGATTAGACACACTCTGGTCAGATCTGTTGTTACCTTAACCCTTTGTGCTCCATGACGGGTGCCAAAAAAAAACCTGTCATGGTTTAAGCCCAGCTGGTAACTCAGTACCGCAGAGCCACTAGCTCATTTCCTCCCTTCCTCCCCCCTGTTCCCAGAGACACGGGGAGGAGAATTGAAAGGATGTTACCCCCACTGGTTGACATAAGAACAGTCCAGTAACTAAGGTATAACACAAAACCACTTCTGCTACCACCAATAATAATAATGATAAGGGAAGTAACAAGGAAGAGAATACAACCTCTCACCACTCACTGACAGATACCCAGCCTGACCTAGGCAGTGATTTAACCCTTCAGGGTAACTGCCCCTAGTTTATATAGTGAGATTGATGTGCTGTGATATGGAATATCTCTTTGGCTAGTTTGAGTCAGTTGTCCTGTCTCTGCTTCCTCCCAGCTTCCCCTCCTCCCTGGCAGAGCATGAGGCTAAGAAAGTCCTTGGTCAGACTAAACACTACTGTGTGCCAACTAAAAACATTGGTGTTATCAGCGCTGTTCCCAGGTTGAAAGTCAAAAACACATCACTGCACCAGCTACTGAAAAGGAGGAAAATGACTGCTACTGCTGAACCCAAGACACCTAGAAAGCACCAATCCAATCCATTATTTATCCATGTGCTTTTCAATATCTGGTCTTATTGTCTCAAAGGTATCAAGATGTCTAAATCACATTTAGATGCCTCCTAAATGACTTCTCAGGATCAGAATAAAAGTGTATGAAGAACAGAAAAGTTTTTTTTTCTGTACTGGAAGTCACTTCATTCTTTGTCCATTAAATGGCAACTAGATCGGCAGATGTAGATCTGGAGTAATGGTTCAAGATACATCCTTTATCAACTCAGGTGAATGAATTACAGTCTTCAAATTGTTGCTGACATATTCTTTTTCTTTTTCTCCCGCATAGATGAGGTCAAAGCTCTTCTAATTTCAAATGACCTTGAAAAGTTACTCCAAGACGGGGAAGAGACCAATTAAAATGCAGTTTCATGGCATCTTCTTTTGACTTCTATTGTGCCCTGGTTTCATATATTTTTTACTCATTTACAGAAATTTGCATAGTTTGTTATACTGAAGAACGATAATAGTTTTTGTAACTTTTTTTAATCCTCTTTTTTTTTTTTTTTTCCCTAAAGTGAGCAGTGAATAAGACCAGCTACTTTGAAACCAGGAGTGTCAGTTGATACAGGATAGGGAGCCGTCATTAAAATGTATTTTAAATGAAATTTCAAAGTCATAGAATCATAGAATACTCAGGGTTGGAAAGAACCTTAAGATCATCTAGTTCTAAACCCCTCGCCATGGGCAGGGACACCTCACAGTAATCCATATCACCCAAGGCTATGTCCAACCTGGCCTTGAACACTGCCAGGGATGATGCACTCACAGCTTCCCTGGGCAACCCATTCCAGTGCCTCACCACCCTTACACTAAAGAATTTCTTCCTCATATCCAATCTAAAACTCCCCTGTTTAAGTTTGAACCCGTTATTCCTTGTCCTCTCACTACAGTCCCTAATGAAGAGTCTCTCCCCAGCATCCCCATAGGCCCCCTTCAGATACTGGAAGGTTGCTATGAGGTCTCCATGCAGCCTTCTATTCTCCAGGCTGAACAGCCCCAACTTTCTCATCCTGTCTTCATATGGGAGGTGCTCCAGTTCTGGGTTGTTTTTTTTTCCAACCTCCTCTTCTTCTTAGGATCACTTAAGAGCTTATTTTTTTTTATTATTATTATTTTCTTCCTATCTGGAATTATTGTAAAGATGTCAATTAGGAAAGCCCAAAATTAACATTATTAGTCCCTGAGTTAGTTGCTTATAACGATTAATGCTTTTTTTCTGAACGTTCCATTTCTAGATGTCTGCTTCGCATTTAGCCTGAAAAATGTCTTTTCAGTTTAACAAAAATAATACTGTAACTTCAGAGAGTAACTGGCAGACGTGCTGGGTGTTTTGCCAGCTAAGCCTGGTAAAACCTTTTTCGCAAGAAACACCCAAGTCATAGAGTCGGGGCTTACAAAATGGAACAGGAAATCTCAGTCAGATTTTTCACAAAAAATCTTCTATTTGTGTAAGTCATGAGCTTTACAAGATAACCATTTACAAATACTCCACAGAGACAATGTTGGTAAGTTTTCAAGTAGTTTTCAAGCTATAAATGTGCTCCAATTTAGGAATGCCACAGTGAGCATCAACCCTTCACAGCAAGCTGTAGAGTATCCCATTGCTCAGGGTGGCTGTATCTGATCATAAGTGTCAAAGCTGAAAACACCTTCTTCTGCACTTTATTTTTATCGTGATGTTGCAGAGACTGGTGGAGAGAAGTGACAATAGGTGTCTGAGGTATCTCCTTTTCCCAAGTAACAAGTGATAGGAAGAGAGAAAACGGCCTCAGGTTGCACCAGGAGATATTTAGAATGGATATTAGGAAAAATTTCTTCACGGAAAGGATTGCCAGGATTTGGAGCAGGCTGCCCAAGGAAGTGGTTGAGTAACCATCCCTGTAGGTATTTAAAAGTCATATAGATGACATGGACATGGTTTATTGGTGGACTTGGCACTGTCAGGTTTTCAGCTGAACTCTATGTTTGAAAGGTCTTTTCAAACCTAAATGATTCTATGTTTTCCAGTAACCACCATGGCTAATCACTTCTAGGCAGAACCATTTTCCTCAACTATTCTGTTCACGATCTCACTGTAATTGCATTCACCATACTTTTAATTTGCAATCCAATTTAGGGCTGCAATCCCTAATTTGGCAATAGATTAATTTCTTCCTTTAATCTTATAGTTGCTCAAGACTTTTGCCTTTAAATCCAACAACATCTCTGGTAATCTGAACCTCACATCCTAGCTGCTTTGCCTCATGGTAGGTGCTACTTGTCTGGCAAGCATTTTTCCTAGGTTAGACTGACTGAATGCTGCCACCTACTACGTTGTGTCAACATGGTTGTTGTACCTACCCCATGTTGTGCAATAATCTGGGAAGGCTCTGTGTTTCTAAAGATCACCCTGCTCTTGGAACAACATATTTCTTATAAAAAAGGCTCTGATAGAATTAAGCTGTGCACACAGATGCAGAATCTTTGGGTCCCCTGCTTGCCACAGTCAGTGATCCTCTCTTCAAATCCAAGATTATTTAATAGGGCAAAATACCATAATAGAAGTTTTTTAAGGTGGAAATACTCTAATTTATTTTGCAATTCTTTGTCCTTGATACTCAAAGACTTTATATCTTGAAGAAAAAACTGTGTTGTCTTAATTTGGTGACAACTGATATTTTGGGGCAGGAAGGAATAAATGTAGTCTACTACAATCAAAGAACACTGGAGTTAGATATGCTTTGGGGAACAGGATATAGGTGTGTGGAAAGCAATTACTGACAGATCAGTGAGTATCATGATTGTTCTTTCTGCAAATGGTTAAACATGTAATGTTAAAATTATACACGAGCAGCAAGAAGATCACCTATAATATTCTGATGCCTGCTCCTGCTTAGTGAAAAAGTAATAATATTTTTTCAGTAATATATCTTGGCACTCTGTTACAGGATCAATTAGTTCTTTTATTTTAATGCAATTTTCTCCAATGCAAAGAGCACTGTGCCGAATGGACAGCTGAGAAATGAGAACATATTTTGTCATTGTAATTCATGAAGTTTTTACTTATTTTTCTACTACTGTTACCAAGTTTCCTGTTGTGTTACCCATCATTCAGCATGACCTCACTGAAGAGGCTTCCTTTTGAACTTTACTTGTCCTGTTCATGTAGAATGTAAGCTCGTTTGTTCAGAAAAAGCCTGTTACGGTATGTGGGTGTATGCCACTGACGGTGATGGGTTCTGGTCATACTCATGACATCTAGATGCTACGATCAGATGATCCTGCCTGGAAAGAAAAAAATATGTTGGGAAATTACAGTTCAGAACTCAGCTGTCTAATGAAGCAAAAAGACTGCTTTTTTTTTTCCAGTAACAAATGATGGCTTTCATCATGAAGCCACATGTAGCAGGAAAGAAACAGAATCTACTACTGAAAATCTATTTTGGCCAAAGGTTTGTGATCTACAAATTGCTTTAACAATTCCCAGAAAGTGAAACTTCAAACAGGCTCTCAGGTGAAATTATACTTGAGCCTTGCAGTGTGGTACAAAGAAAGCATTTGGATTTGTTGTGATTAAAACACTAGTCAATGGAAGAAGTGCAGATGTACTGTATGCCTTGTAGTAAATAAAATAAAATGAATGTCAGAATTAACAACTCCTACCATGCCTACCGGCAGCACAGGTCTGTTTCTCTCTCTCTCTGTTTACTCCACTGCATGTAGAAACTGTTTGCTGGGTATTCTGAATTTTGAATTTTAATATGAGATCAGGTCAGAATTGATGCCTCTTTAATTTAGGGGAACTGGTAGTGATGCCTGAAGTTAAGACTGATGAATTGATTATTACTGGTTTCAAATTGTTTTCCAAACTGAAAGTCTGGACTGAATATTTGTGTGCTTTCAGGTGAAGTTGGTTGGGGAATCTTGTGAGGAGATTCAGAGAATAATTTAGAAATTCTTCAGAATGAGTTGCTGAAAACTTGGTCTGTACATATCCTTATTTTTTTTTCTCTAAAATAAAGTCCTAAAGAACACTAAACTCCTGTAATTTTTGTTCATCAGTGATGCTTTCTCTGATGCTGTATCCTATAGCACCGTCAGTTTGCACTTTAAAGCAGCACTTGTGAGACTTTGGCAGCTAAACCCTCAGCTCATTCTCTCTGTGTTGAGTCTGCTTCAAGCCATGCCAAGACTATGATCACATTCCAGGGTTTTTCTGCTGTTCAACCTCCTCAAAGAGGAATGACTTCAGATAAAGGTCTTCTGTAAGTACTGTAGCATGCACAGTAGACTTCAGTGCATGTACTTGAGTCTTGAGTACTTGAGTCTCAAATGGCTCTATATTTAAGCAACTGCATTTTACTTTAGGATCAGACAGCTTAGTAAAACTTCTATTATATAAAAGAATTCGAATGAGATATTTAGAAATGAGTCACATTGCAGCACAAATAAGTCTTCAAAAATAAAAGCAACTGAAATATATAGGTCAGGTTTTAGCAAGATTACATGTTAGGAACCAACCAACACAACCTTGTATATTCATTTGTGTGACGTTATCAGTAAACCAGTGGAGTAAACAATCTCAGGTGTTGTAGCAAATATGTTTTAAAAATTGCAGGCTTTTTACAAATGTGATTGATTCTCTGTAGTTTAAGCTAATATTTGCCAACACCCCCGCACTCCTACAACACAAAAAAAACAGGAAGAAGGAGATGAAGAAGTTAAAAAATAGCCTATTCAGATTTAAAATAAGGTGGTTTTTATTTTTATATGCAATCAGTGTAAATTATGTAAGCCTAAAATATAGCTTCTTTAAAGACCAAGCCTTACTGGAAAGTCCTAGCTTTTGTGGAATTGAATATGCAAGTAGAATATTCAAAATGCCTCTCTTCTTGTATTCTCTGTTTCTTGCCTTTGAAATATTTTCTTCTTCTTTTTCTTTTTCCTCTCCCTGGATGGTAAAACTTATCTACATCTTTGTTAAATTGCTCTTCCCAAAATTGGGCACAATTTCAGCTACTGAATAGAGCAAATACTTACCCCCTATGTCTTCTGAGACTGAGTTTTATCTCTTTTTTTGAGCCCATATTATATCATTTATTTATAATCAGCCTGTTGTCTGATGCAACTCTCAGACCCTTTGGGGCTTTAATGGTGCTTGACCAACTACTCATTAACTGAGCAGTCAAGGAAGATATTCATGTCTCTGTCCTCTTGGGTATTTCTGCACAGGACATCAGCACATCCTCAATTTAAGTGGCTAACAAGGCCAGACCATTGGCTCTGCAAGGACCTCCTTTTGCCAGAACCTCCAAATGAATCTGATTTTCCTTGCAGCAACACCAGCAATGAGATATCTATCTCTCTGCCTTCTTCTGTCAGGTCTGGTCCATATATGTTTTTAGAAGGGCTGGCAAGCTTGTCTATATGGCTTGTTTCTTAGGCATGAAAAGTAGGACCCTGTCAAGATACCTAACCATCACTGTGTGGGCTAGTGAAGGAGTAATAGGGTGATACATTTCTAAAGAAATCTCGAGGGGTGTTTCTATGCCTGCTTTCCCCACATGCTGTGGGATGGGGCTGTGGTCAGTTGTGACCCTGACAAGCTCCATTTCCTCAGGGACCTCATCTTCTCGCAGCTCCCTAAAACTCACCTTTACCTACAGTCATCTATGCCTGCTCTAGGGTTATACTGGTATAGTCACCTGCTCCCAGGCTAACCCTGCATCTGGGACTTCTGGATGTTTATCTGAAATGGCATTTGCAGTTCATCATCTGACTCACTGAAGGAGTGCTGTGTGTGCTCTGCTGCACCAGCAGTGACACAGGGTGACACTGCTCTGGGGGATAGCGGCTGCCAGCAACAGCCACTGTGCTAATTTGGTGCAAACGTCCAGAAAGCCTGATAAGTATTTATGAATCCTTCAGAATGATTTTTTGGAGGCATTTAACTTTAATGCACAAACTTTATGTATGTGTATACATGTATGTGTGTGTGTATGTTTATGCAGAATATGGTACTGCTTGCACAGTTTGCAATATTTATAGTCTTGCTTCAAGAGCTGTATTAAAACACATTAGAATAAGCACAGTTTGGGTCACCAGTCTCCAGAAAAGCACACATAGTTTCACTGGAGTTGTGTAAGTTTACAGAAAAGATCTCTTTGAAGCATTGCAGAAACTAGAGAGTAGAAGTTGACAAATGCGTCTGAAATATCTTTTGGATTTCTCAGGTCTGTTACATAAGGGAATCTCAACAGGTGTTATTAGTGCCAACTGAAAAGAAATTAACCAACCCCCATAAAGTAGAATACATGAGAAACCTCAAATAATTAATTATTTTCTAAGGAAATCTCAGTGACTCAAACTGTCCTAGAATCCATAGTAAAAAAGCTTGTCATTTTTTAAAATGGCTTTTGATTATTCAGATAAACTCAGATCACTTCTTCTTCACTTCTTGTTTTTTCTTGAAAGCACTTTTGGGATGCTTTTAAGCCAAAATCCGTTTGTCAATAAATGTCACAGAAAAAGCGTTCCTGTGTCATTTTACAACTAGGAACCTCCTAAGAAGCAGTTGATTCTCATCCTTTTTGGATTACATCCTTGTAATTGCGAATTGCAGACACAGCTGTGGTTACTGTTCATATGCACTAAATGCAGGTATACATGACTTGATGCTGAATTCTGGAGGTTTTTCACCTCATAAAACACATCTGCCAGTGTAGGGACAAGAAGACTAGAACTGATCATCAAAAACTGTGACACATGTGAAGAATCTTACCAGGGACTACTTGTAAATAATGCTATAAGTTGGAAGAAATTACCAGTGTTTGGGCAAAATGAACAATTAGGTGTAACTATTGTTCTGAATGATATTTATGCAATTTATGCAAATACTAAGAGGTAAGAAGAACAACCTACTTGTGAGAACTGAAAGCATCTTTGCTGAGAAGATAAAGGGTGACTAGATGCTACAGCCTTCACTAAAAAAAGTATAAATAACTTGTGTTTTTTCATGATGCTGCCTCAGTGGGACATGATATCTAATAGTCTGGAATTTATTCCTTTCCTTGGGTTGCAGAAACTTGGCAAAATGCTGCAACATGCTGCAACACCATACCCCACCCCAGAACAGAAGACAGAATATACATTACATGGCAGAAAATGAATAAAGATAGCACTGAAGACAGAGGCTGATGGTTACAGGAAGTGACCCCCTTCCTACTAGCAAGAGAAGCACTTTCAGGATGGTAGAATTGCTTAGTTTCTCAACCACTAAAGGCTATATAATCATGAGCTCAAAATCAGTAGATTTTTCTTTCATTTTGTCTTGCCTAATTTGTTTGTTGGGAAATAGCTTCATGCCTGAATAAGTATTTTTCAATAGGCAGAATTTGAACATTAGGTTAAGTAAGGGATCCCAATGAGGCTTATTTCTTTATCTTAAATTAAATATGAACACCAAAAGGCAAAATAAATCCATCATCTCTGCTGAGACAAAGCAGTGAAAGTGCCCTGCAGCCTCGCACAGTGTTTGAGACAATAAACTGGCTATTTAAACAGCAGTGGACAGCAAGTGGACCATTGTAGCCAAGCATTTCAACATAATGCCACCAGCAAACAGGGTGACAACTTCTCAAATTCATGTTATAATGTGATATATAATAATGGGTTGTATATGATGTTTGCAGGAGGGCAAAGAGATCATAGCAAGATATATTCTATTGACACTGATCAAGCTCTCATGGTTAAGTCCAACTTTGTTAATGTGGAACACCAAAAGATTTTGCAAGCTCTTTAGAATACCCTGGCTTATTAATATCTGGGGGTTCTAAGTCAACATACAATTATGCTTTTTTTATTCAATTCAATTTATACACTTCAGAAAACTACTTTTTATGCTTCCAATCAGAGAAGAAATTAAAGTGATCATATTAGAGTTTACAAATTTCTACAACATCATACAGGCAAAACTGCTTAGTTAAATTTCTAATAGCATGGAATCTGATTTTTAATTGTATTTGCAACTATGATGGAGAAATGTTGAATATGTGCTGTCATTTCAGATTGTAGTCTGCAAAAAAATGCTAATTAAAGCAGTGGGTCATATCGTGCAGTGTCAAAGAGATGTGATGTTCCCTTTACTTGGAAACAATAACATGCTGTTGACTCCTACTGAAGTACAAATCTGACTGCTGCCAGGAAAGGGCAAGGTAACCACACACTGACAGGATTTTCACTTGCTCAGTATTATGTTAAAGACCTAAAGAAAATGAGCATCCTAGGGAACAAAGCTGTTGTGCTGCGATGAAACTGAAACAAAGTGTTTGCACCTCCTATATGGATTAGATTTCACATAAATCCATAGTGAGTTTCGAAAATGATTTACACCACTGAAAACATACTCCTATGGATAGTAAGTTTTCACAAATGACATTATAATCATGGTAGGTAATATTCTGTGAGCTGCAAGATATCCATAAATGATGAGAGCATTGTCTTAAAGGCACTTATGTCTAATTTTCTCCAGGGGGAGAAACACATTCTTCAGTCTACAAAAAACTCTCTACTTACAGAAAAACAAAAAGAAACACTCCCCAAAAATGCAAACAAACAGATGAGGTACAAACAGATGTGGTACACTGCCATTTCCTAAATTGACAGAGGCCTTAACTGTGAGCTTATGGGCAGTGGACTGGGTTGCAGATGGACAGGGAGAGGGCTCTAGCCCCGTTCTGCATCATCCTGAAACAGAGCCACTGACATCCAAACCTGCAGCCAAGGTACAGGTCTCTGTGCAGAGAAAGCTTGCCTAGTGGGTCAGATAGCCCAGCTGCCCATCAGGAGCCCCATTTTCTTCCAAGACATCAGCTGCTAAGCAATTTCATTAATTGTCAGGAATATTTTGCTCTGAAGACTAGTGGTGTTGGGCATCTGGCAATGACTGAACCTGTTGGCTTTCAATTCCACTCCAAGCTACTCTTCCTTGCAAGAAAAGAAAAGCACTGCATCTTATCAAGCTGTAGGCTAGGACCAAGATTTTACATTGTGGAAATGATTGTAAGGCAAAAAAATAACACACCTTTGCACATTCAGTTTTGCATACAGCACTGCCAGAAAGAGAAATTCTAAATCTTGTGTTGACTATTGAAATAATACAGCTAGAGCTCCAAAATTTGATGCAGTTTTGTACACTATGCTCAAAGATTCTGCTTTGAGGGAAGGATACTGCTAAAGCACTTCTCCTTATCTCAAAGGTATTTTTCTTGCTGTTACTTATAATATGCAACTTAGAAGATTGAGAATGGAAATTGCTGGATTTTCCATACTTTTTTTCTTATTTGTATGTGAAATTACTAACTTGTCATGAAACCTGAGTGAGCCATTGCAGTTTGAATAGCTAGATCTTCCATTTTTAATTGAAAAGGAAAGAAAACCAAAACACTGGAAGAGAGGCAGACATAAAGAAACGTTTGCTTCAAAGCAAAATCTTCACAATAAGAATGTTTAAATAGTGGGAAGAAGGATTGAGCTTGGAGCTTATAAACCTTCACAGTGCCCCTGTTACATGTAAGAGGTTTTTTTACTATGAAGTCTTTCTTTCCTGAAGTTAAAGGGGTATCTGTATACCCTCATGATCTCATATTGAATTGTACCATTCTTTCACATATTATACAGCATTCTGTTGACTCAAATAACTCCTCTCCAATCAGTTTAATTATGGGATGGAGTCTTAAATGATCTGAAAATCTAGAATCCACCCTATGATTTCTCTGAGAATTCCATGTTTTGTAATTTGCCTTCAGATATCTTCCAGATCATATGTGGATTCAGAGTTTAGGTCATTTTGCAATGGTCCTAAATAAATGCAAAATCCAAGGAGATGTCAGTCTATTTCTAATCAATTTTTAATGTTATTGTACCAGTGGTACAGGAAAGATTACAACACAATCTTACATCGTAAATACATGGCACGCTTCGAATAGTGTGAGATATGCCTATAGTTTACTGCTACTTTTCAAAGATAATCCCAGCTAAGGATGTGATACAAAGTATACAGAAGTCAGGGAAAAATAATATAATGGGCTTTGATGATCTTTTTATGAAGTCATTTTATTTCATGTACTATCGAAATGTTCACACTGTTTATAAAAATTTTGAAACGAGTAGATTGTCCCCTCTAGTTTTCATTTAAATCCCTTATAAGGATTCATAAAGAGGTGATGTCAGCAACTTTATCAATCCTTCTGATAGATTAAAAACTGTTTTCTGTTCATCTCAAAGTCTCATTTCTTTCTAAAAGGGAAAAGCAAGCCAAATTCCTTAACTTTGCACATGATTTATAGTAAAACTGCTGCATTGAATCTGTCATTCAGACTCAGTTTCATTTGTCTTGCCCTACGTTACACTTTCTGTAAGGCAATAGCACAATTTTCTTTGGCTGAATCATGCTAGGAATGCAATTATGAAATTCTGAGTCTGCGTCCTGCCTTGCCATCTCAGGCTGAGCAACAGAAAAAACAAAGGCAAGTTTGAAACAACACAGGAGATAAACCAGCAGCAAGGCCATTTCCTCAGTGTTTGAAAAATGCTTTACATGAGTTCATGCTGAGAAGCCCTACAAATACATTTTGGTGGCCAACCAGGAGTCATGGGGAAAACCAGATAGGAAGATGCACAGTAATTTCAAGAAGTATTCTCACGTCTGAGCTGCATGGAAAGCCAAAGTCAGCATAGCCTCCATGTACGTGATAGACCTTCTTTTGTTTTGGGTGGTTGAATGGCTCATGGATTTTTATGAGAAAAACACCCTCACTTAGCTTTAGTGCCCTAAAGGCATTTTTTGCTTCGAGGGCTCAGTAGCTGGCAGAGACAAGTCCCATCTTGGAAATTAAAGCTGCACTACTGCTTAAAGAAATTAAGAAACATAACCAGGTAACAAGGCTTTTTTTTAGGGGCTATTACCATGAGCCATGTTAATGATGACTAAAAATATAACAAAGATTTGAAGAATGAAAATGTAAGCAATATATTAATTAGGAAAAACACCACATGAAAATCAATGCAGTAGAAAAAAATAGAATCACGACAGGTTTTTCACTTTTCAGGAGGGAGAGCAGACAAAAGAAATAGCCTGACTAGTTATAAAATAATAGACATAAAAGAAAAACGGAGGAAGAAGTGACAGGTTCATGAGAGACACCAGAGTTTCCAGAAACAAAACTGAGTAAGACTGTATTACAATCTCCTATGTGCTGGGACAAAGCTCAAGTCAGTGTAAGAGAGTTTTATTTCTATTACTAATATTCACATCGGAACTGATTGTATGAAATGCAGAAACGTTAGATGTAGAGAAAAGGATGACTAGAAGAGAGGTCTGGAGAATTGCTACTAGAGGCCTTCCATGCAAAAAATAAAAGTCTGAATATATAGAGACCTAGTAAGCAAAAAATGGAATACAGACACTTACAATGATTACAATTTGTATACTGCTTAAAATTGCCGACAATTGCTTACATTTGAGCCATGCTTTAAAAACATACACATGGCATGAAACAGTTGTGAAATATTGTCCCAGTAAGGTATAAACATGCATATATAATTATAGATTTTGTTTGTGTTTTACATTGAGGGATTTTGATATGAAATAAAAGAGATATCAAAAGCGGTTTAGAATGATTCAAAAAGAATTAGACTGTTACAATAGGGCTGAAGATTGTAAACTTATTAGTTGCTACATAAACATCCTCTGTCAAATTTTCTGATCTATACAAAATAAGTCTCTGGAAAGAATTATTTTAAAAGGTAATATTCACTCACATTCAGAAACTAGTAGTGAGAATAGTAAATACTGATACAAGAAAATGCCACCTTTCGTACCTCAGCATGAAGTCCATTTTGAGCATAACACTCATTTGAAAACTGAAAGAATCAAGGCTGTAGCCTTGACATTATTCTCAAAAGCAACCACTGTGGCTATGAATATGTTTGAAAAAATTATGAAACCCTAACATTACGATAGTACAAAGATTAAGCAGGACAATCCACATGTTCATTTTCATTTGAAGGCACTATACTCAACACAGAGCATCATTGTTGACATGAAAGACTTGGTTAATCAAAGTCTTTACTTACATAAAATACAAAAGACATAGCAAAGATTTAACCTTCAGAGCATCAGCTCCTGTAATTGAACCACACATTTTATTCCCTGGGAAATGAGGCAGACTATGGATGGTTTATTGAAAATGACAGAAAAATAGGGCAAGGTTTTATTAAGTTCAAGAAGAGAATCATATTTTAGTATAAACTTACAAGGCTACCAGGTAAACATTAAATATACCTATAAGAATGTAAATGTAATCATTGCTTTTTCAAGTACAGAGAAATAAAATAGTTACTGTTCTCAAGCCAGAGCTAGTCAGGTGCAGGAGGACATCTCTTTGTTGATCTATCGTCAGGGGATTCAATGTGTAAGAGTATTGTAAACAAACTCTTGTACAATGAAAAACATGTGTTCTATGATAGCAGTACCTGCAGACAAGTAGTCTATTTTCATTTGGATTCAGTGTATGCTAGAAGAAAGACTTCTTCATAGGCAAAAAGTATAAATGAATAAAAATATACAAATAGCTGCTCATGCACTGGTGGACAAAACACATTGCAAAGAGAACACAAAAGAAAGATCAAGAAGAGACTAGAGTAACATTCAGGGATCTAGGAAAAAAAACCAACAAGCAAAAAAATTGTCAATCACTTTCAAAAATGAAACAGGAAATTATGAAATATTTTTAAATGAAAATAAGAAAAAAAAAAAAAAAGCCCAAACCCTCCAACAAACCCATAATAGAAGCACTGGAAAATTCTTAGTAAGACTTCTTATTCACTAAGAAGTTGGGGTTGGCACAAGTTGATAGCTGAGGGCAAGAAATAAACCACAAAAATACAACAAGGATAAAATGCATGCCGATGTCAAGGAAAAATCTGAAATGGGACTGTAATGGGGAATAATTGCAGAATATTTTCCTAAGTGGAAAAGTTGCTGTTACTTGAGTACTTTAAAACTTGTGGGAAGCTTTAAATCTCACAGATCCTGAGTTCTTGGTTTGGAACCATGATTGGTTCATTTTTATTTTCTTTTTTCAAGAATGGGATTCTTTTCTCAAGGTTTTGAGTGGACGAAGTCACCTGACCTTACTTCAATACAGGAGCCCAGGGACAGTTTCTGGCTCAGCTCTTCAGCATTACCATCAGCTGGAATGGCAGGTATTGCACCTAGAGGTGCTTGCCTGGGCTCCCGGCTCCCATGTGATCAACTACTGGAGGGACAGGAACTTCCCTAGGCTCCAGCACAGTTTCTGTAGCAGATGTCCCAGCCTGGCCAGGTGGATGGGGATTCCCAGGAGTGCTTGTCAGGTATCCACACCCATGGACACATAGGGACACCTGAGAAAACAAGGGCTTTTCTCCAAGTCAAAACCACAAATCAGTTCTCCAATCATAGCACATTTGGGTGATATTCTGAGGGTTCTGAACTTTACTCAGATCTTTTCAGTCTTGGGAAAGCAGCATTGTTACCTATATGAACTCAGGAGGGTATCTAGGCTATAAGGCAATTTAGGTAGGAATACTTTCCCTTGCCTATCTGAAACTGGACTCATGTGAAACCAGGAACACCAGTTTTACAGAGCAAGAAGACAGCAGGCAACAAACCAATCTGGCTTAATCTGTGGTTCTGGACTCTGTTTCTATTTCACGGAATCACAGGGTGGTTGAGGTTGGAAGGGACCATTGGGGGCCATCTAGTGCAAGCTTCCTTCTCAAGTAGGGTCACCTACAGCACACTGCTCAGGATTGCGTCTGGATTACTCTTGAGTGCCTCTAGGGAAGGAGACTCCACAACATCTCTGGACAACTGCTGTGGTTTAAGCCATAAATCAGCCACACAGTTTGTTCTCTCACTTCCCCCTTTTTCTTCCCTCTGCTCCTGGAGGGAT
>JANRGW010031562.1:23987-43598 GCA_024733675.1 Psilopsiagon aymara | reverse complement strand
ACAGGGGAAGTTTAGATTGGATATGAGGAAGAAGTTCTTTACTGTGAGGGTGGTGAGGCACTGGAATGGGTTGTCCAAGGAAGTTGTGAATGCTCCAACCCTGGCGGCGTTCAAGGCCGGGTTGGACAGAACCTTGGGTGATATGGTTTAGTGGGAGGTGTCCCTGCCCATGGCAGGCGGGTTGGAACTAGATGATCTTAAGGTCCTTTCCAACCCTAACTGTTCTATGATTCTATATGCAAGTTAAAAAACAATAATTTCAAGTAAATATTTCTCTCCAAGTATGTTTTTCACAGTGTCTAACCAATCTGGCCCCAAATTCTTTCCTTTTCCAGTGCCTAGATTTCATCAGTCAATTATAACTTCCCTTGCTCTACACCTGGAAGGTCTTCCAGATTAGAGAAGGTACTGATTTTTAACGTAATTTCAAGTCTTTCTAACACACATGCATGGGACCAACACAGAAGAAGATGGAAAAATAGGAGTATTTTAGACTACCCTCTGTTAAGGAACAAAAAGCTAATGAAACATAACTTTCTCAGAGGAAAAATAAAACAAAAAAAAAAAAAAGAAAAAAATCAGTCACATAGCATGTTATTCCATACTACTATAGAAGCCTTTTTCCTACAATAGGAGCCCTGAACAAAACCAAAGATGGTAGAACAGAAGGTAAAGTAATAGGACTTAAACAAACCCAGGAAAAAACTAGCTTGAATGCAACATGCCACTGTATTTTCAATTATAAAACTAGAGCCAAACATGGCAGTTCTCAAAAAACCAGATGTTTAAACATAGGGGGGAAAAAAAAAACTTGCATCACTTACCAATCAGCATAAAAATTAACTAAAGCAACATCTGCATTGTCTGTGAGGAAAGAAAGAGAAAAAAATCCCATGTCACATTGTGAGGCAAACTTCTCAGGAGCTTTATCTGAGATATATAAAAATATGCACAAAACTATAAAAGCAAATATTTCTACATTATTTAGTGAACAACTTTGTCTGGTTGCTAGAAAACTGTAGGGAAAATCTTAAATATAGCCTATATCAAATGGGAAAGTGAAGAAAGAGGCCTTCAGTCAAGTATTTTATTGACTTTATCAATATAATGGACATTAAAACTGTTAATATCTTAAGGTTCTAAGACACGAAAGAACTAATAGTTACATGAGACAAAAGGTAATTTTGAATTTAAAGTTAAGGCACTCAAAGTCAGAAGTCGCACTCTAGTATCTCTTTTGAGCAGAATCATGATAATGCTTAACTTGAGAAAAGCAGAGCTGAACAAGCAAGATACTGAAGGCCCATCACCACAGGTTTCAGTTGTTGCTATTTTTGAGGGAACTTGTAAAATGAGCTACTGACAGCTTTTGGTTATGTAATCAAGCATTCCCATCTGCAAACAAGATGCCAGGTATTCTAATTAGAGACTTCAAATCCTCAGTAAGATGACAATGTACTAACTTAATACTTCTATGCCATTTGCAATTCATACATTCAGAGCTAGGGTATACATATTCATTTAGTAACATTGTAAGTTTCACACAGATAAGTGATTGTAGAGAAGAAAAAAAGTTCAAAGTACTCACTTAAAATGTCATCTATATTTCCACTATCTAGACTTGTTATTTCACTTCTGGTTGGATTAAAAAGCCAAGACACCTAAAAAGAGAAAGCAAATCAGTAAGCAAACCATGCCACCCAAGGTTCTGTCCAACCCGGCCTTGAACGCCGCCAGGGTTGGAGCATTCACAACTTCCTTGGACAGCCCATTCCATGTGAAGTTCAAGCAATAAAGCAGTAATGTATTAATAATTTCAAACGTTGTGGTTCAAAAACTGGAGAAGAGCAGTAAAAGAACTGTAATTCAGTCAATGCATTTCAGATGACTAGAAATGAATGACTACAAATACACAAACACTATTTACAGATATAACATACTTGCACATTTATAGCAAAACTAGCTATCTCTTAATTTAATTCTCTATTATCTTGAAAGAAATGTTACAGATTTTGTACCTTTAAGAACAACTTACAAATTCACTCTGAAGAAAGGAATAAAACCCTATTTTAGCCACCCAACAATCTCACACAGCCCAGAAGTGTGTAGGCACAGAGGTTTCACCACCCAGAGACAAGTAAATCCTTCTGACACTTGCAAGGCTTGTCTGGCTAAAAAGTTTTTCATGAAGTTTGTCATTGCCTCCATTTTTATTGCTCTTCCAGAACACAGTTTCAGTACATCTAATTCAGCTAGATACCGTATTTTATTTCCTTCTATCTTTTTATTTCACACTGCTCCAGTCCCAGCATGCAATCGGCATATCAGACTGTAAAAACTGAAACACGGCATCAGCCAGATCATTTAATTAAAAAGCAACACATGTATCACTCTTAATGCAATTACCACAGCAATATGCAGTTTTATGGAAGAGCTCTCTCATACTCACTGCAATGGGCCCAGCTCTTCTATCTCAAAATGCAGCAGAGAATAAGAGGGTAGAGGTGCTGCTCTGTCTCAGGTGAGAGAGACATCAGCAAGTTACAATTTCTTTATGCAATGAGAGAGATAGGAATGCAAGTTTTTGAGCAGGACAGTACAGATTCTGGACAGGAATATTTCCATCCTGAACAATCTGGTCAGAAAATCGGTCAGTTCTTCTCCAAGCAGGGCTAGAGCTAGGATCAGACACTCTACTGAAATGACTTCCAACCCCATATTTTAAAAGAGCCCATGGTTCCTCAGCTAACAGAGATGGCAGGAAAGGAAAAGGAAGGTTTTCAGGAAGGAACTGACAGAAGCACTCAGGTCAAGCAGCTAGGCAGAGACCGAGATTCACAATGATACCTGAAGAATTAGTTCTTGCACTGAGATGTGGTGGCATGCAACATTCGCACTATCGATGCTCTATACACTATTGATGTTCCTGGAGACCTAGTTAACACCTGGCAGCTTATGGCTAAAGAGGCAGCACTGACAAAAAACACCCAGAAAAAACTCAGCTGGAAGCATAAAGAGCATCCAAATAATGCCACACAGAGCAGTTGGCTAAAAAGATTCAGTGATACAAGGGTCTCTGTTCTTATTTAAAAGCCCAAGCCCTATCCCAGACCTATACTAGAACCATGACAACAAGCAGCAAGCTTCCAGGGCACACTTGTGTTTGACACTGTTTATAATTAACAAAAGACTAATTTGCTGTAAAACTTCAGTTTTCTAACATTTGTTGAAGGTGTATATAAAATACTGGCCTAAAAAAGAAAAAATAAAGCAGACAAACTAGATGCTTCCTTTTGTTAAGATCAGCTTCAAAAATTGTGGGAGACTTCTGCAGCAAGACACTATCAATAGCTCTAAAACCATCACTGTAAATGACAAACAGCTCAGATTTGCAGCAGTTATTTTCAATGTATGGATCACTAACCACTTTCCAGTGAAGATACTCACCCTTTCACCTTTTGCACATAGAGGCCCTAGGTAGATATATATTCCATCTCACACTACAGGCTGAAAACACACCACCTGTTGTAATACCAAATACATCCCAGTGCTTCTCACATGATAACTGGACTAGATGCTGATCTCGCATGCAAGTCTAAGATTGGTGGTGGAGTTTGCACAGCCTTCATGTGGCATTTAAACTCTGCAACACAAGTGCCTGAACTGTGGCTGTAAGATGGATTCTTACAATTGAGCTGTGAAGTCCACAGTCGAAACTGTGTAGCAACATGGTCTGCCAAAAAATACCCAATTGAGCAAGCCATCCAACCCATCCATCACACAAAACCAGCGTTGGGGAAGCTCATTTGAAGATGCTAGCGGTGTTGGCCGCTGAGCAGCAAGAAGGGAGGACTCTACCTTCAGTCTTTGCAAAGAGATGCTCTGGTTCTGGTCCACACCAGTTAGACTATTCCCAGATGAGTGACACCTGATGGCAATCAGAGCAGATACCTCCCCATCGCCCCTTTGGAAGCGCATGGGAGGACAACTTCCATGGTATTGCTATGGGGAGGCACTGATAGCAGTAGTTACATTTGCAATAAGGGTCAGTTAAGCATGTGAATGAGCGGGCATGGTTTTTATTTGTACGCACCTGTTGTTTTGTTCCAAGTGTTAGGATAGATACAACTTCTGTACAATTGAAGCAGTAGCTATGATTAACAATAACAGTTGGAATATTGCCCTAGGCAATAAACAGCAGTATAACACAACATTAACTTCACTGGCCCCCATCTGATCCTACCACAGACAACTTGGCAAACTCAGATGAGTCCCAAGGCTTCAGCTGCCCTGCAAGGTCTCAAAAACCTCTGATCATACCCTTGAAGACCACAGAGTTATTTACCCTGCTTATAATCTTGGACAATGCTTGTTGACACAGAAAACCCACACAAGCCTCTTGAAAGCAGGAACTTTTTAACCACTTTTTGCAGCTTTACATCAGCATTCATACTCCGCAAGAATTTCTGCAGCAGGCGCTATTTTCACATGAGCTCAGCACGTTTGACTCGTCTAAATAAACCAAACAGGTAAGACACCAGTTTCTTAAACCCACATGGCTTTTCCTAATACAATTCTACAGCAGCCACACAAATCTTATCTCATAGGGAAAAATACACAAATTAAACATAAAGTTGATAAGCATATTATTTGCAATCAGGAAACAGGCTGTATTATTCAGCAGATAAATAGATCAAGAACTGTAGTTGCATTTATACATTGCTACGATACACCTTAACTTGCAATGCAATAATTTAACAGCAAAATCAAAACACATTGGTTTACTAACCAATAAAACCCTCTACCAGACTGTGCTGTGCGCAGAAAAAGCAAACTAAGGCTAATAGTTTTTTATGGCATGAATAAAATTTTTGATTGCTTTCTTAACTCTTACTGTGGAAAAACGTGGTGCAAGCTGCATGCACTGAAACAAAGATCCAAACATCTTCATATATTGAAAGTGAAAATTAAATTAAGCTGTATATCCTACTGCCCCTTTATGTTAAACAGTAGTGGAAAAATACTGAAACTAAGACCATCTTTTGCCAAAAGTTGCACAAATCCAGATATAATTGAAACACCTTTTCCATTAGAAGCATGAAAATTTCTATTTCGTCAAAATATATTCATAATCACATTCTTCAACATTTTACACTGACTAAAAATAGTGGGTTCCAAAATCTTTGGTGTAAGTATAAAAACACGGGGGGGGGAGCACTCCTTGAAGAAATGTCAATAGATATGCAAGACTCACTACAGCTGAAGCTTTCATAAAGGTATAATGCCTGCAAGGAAGAAAACACATCTTTTTGACCCAGTAATCTTGCTGCCCCTTGAGATGCAAAAGGGCTTATGATATTACTAATATTAATATTTAACATGATTACAAATCTTATTTGAATTGCTAAGCAGCTAAACCGTTTTGAGAATATTTTCTGACCTTTGATGAGGCCTGTGCTTGATACCCAAGGGCAGAAAGCAAGACTTCTTTTTGAGGCTATAACTTTTGAATGTCAGCCACCCAGTTTATAAAACAGGTATTGAACACATGCTCTTGAAAAACATACCGGCTAAAAGGAAAAGTCTTCAGATTTTCTTACTTTTAAATGCAAACTTTGCATTCCGCTGGCCTACGTCAGAAGGACACAGGGTAACTGTTTACATTTGTAACTGGGGAAAAAAGAAAAATCCAACTGACCTCACAAGATAGCTATAAACTCACTGAAAAAAGCATCTAGCAAAAATCATTCAAAGGGAAAAATGAGCTATGTAAGTACACCTGGAAAACAACACAAGTCGCTGCCTTTAGACTGGATGAGTTTAGCTACGTTTTTATACTTGTACTTTTTAAATGCTTAAACTGCAAAAATCAGAAGGTTAAAATAAGTAGTTATGAAAGAAAAAAAAAAGATATATAGTAGAATATTAAAATGCTAAATTCTTGACTCTGAAACTGCACAAGTTAAATGAGCATGTTCACAATCTACTCACACTCATGGTAGAAAACAGAAAAATGACAAGTACAGACTAAAACAAATAACACAGAAAACTTTATACGTGGACAGAATGCCTTCCTGAGGTGAAAAAGTCAGGAATTGAACACTGCATTCACAAAGATAAAATTTAGCTCGTATGTGGGAAGGGGAGTGGTTGTATGCATCTTTACTCCTCTGGTCCTCAGAAACACTGTCAAATAAAGCAAGAATTTATCAGCTCAGGTTCCTGGAAGTTTCTGAAGGCAACATTGCTCGTCATTTTACTGGTAAGTAACTGATCCAGTTTTGATCATCACTTGAAGTTAGCATATGACTTAGCCACTTCTGCCAGGAGCCAGCACTAGTTGTTTCTGAGTAGCTACAAATTACCGGACATTTGTTCTCATTTTTTCAAATGAAAGACCTCAAAGCATTGCTTGAAATCGCCAGCACCTGAACATTATCCTCTGACATATGGCACAAGGCTACACAAGCAGCCTTACACAAAACAAAATGCCTGGACAAAATCCATTCCATTGAGCCCCAATGGCAGACCTTTGCCAGGCTTCTTATTCCCTTTCCAAAGAGGAATTCTTATTCCTTTTCCAAAGAGAAATTAAAAGTGTACCCAATTCTCATATCTGCTGGCAGTGCTGCTACTCAAATGCCACTCCACACATGCAACTAATGAAGTCCACTGGTTATTCAGGAGATTTAGGTGAACCTTTTACCAACATTTTACTCTCACCAGTTAGTGCTGTTAGTTCTTCAATTGCTAAATGGTCTATAGGTTTAGTGGTATTTCTTTTCCAATTTTATCATACCTTGCACACCACTTTCTTGCAGAAGAGTTTAACAGATTAAGTGTTCACTACCTTAAAATTACACAAAAAGGAAAAAAACAGGCCTGCTGCATTTCACTTCTTCACATCTTTATTTTTTTTTTAATTCACATAACGAAACAGCTGTCCTCATTTCCAGAGCAATTTATCTGAAGAATACAGAAAACCTATACTTGGAGCATTATGATTTTTAATTAGCACTACACCTGCAAGGCAGTCAAAGAGAACAGCCTTCATTTTCACTAGCTGAACTTTCCATTTACTTTTTTGTCCTGCTGGGAAATCCTAAAGGCACACAACTAAACCATCTTCTCCTTTACCACAAATCATTTTATGTTTGCCAGCCAGCTCTAGCCTGCATCTAATCCAGATTGACATGTTGAAGTTACTACCTGAAGTCCTAGCCCCACAGGACTCTGCAGCTGACTTTCAGTCCCTGAGTACCTTTTTCTTTATGCATGCTGCTAATCTGCTGCTGCTCTGAGGTCTGCATTAAACTCCTGGACAACAGGAAGCAGACGGGTTTACAGCCTGCTGTAGGATGATACAAATTGAAAGCAATCCCGAGAGACAGCAATGCCAAAGCTGATGGACACTGTAAGAGCCCCTGAAGTTTGGCTTCAGAACCATCAATCAGGAGCATCTCGCTGGCAGTGCTCCCAGAAGGCCTATAATGAACCATGAAGTTCAGAGCAGAGAGAGATAACAGTAAATTGAGAATAGTAGGGAAAAATAAAAAGAACACGACTGACTCTCTCAGTGAGAGCAGTTCAACTCTTAATTGTCACCACTTGATTCCAGACTGCGCCTGAACATTTTCATAATTTAGATTAACTGCTGCCATCCCTGTTGATTAAGGGGTTTTGCTAATAATGTCAACTGCTTTCATTATAAGATTGAGACAAAACTATATTAGTTTAACACACCAATGATCACTTCTGAGGTATATTTAAGTTTTAAGAGCAATTTTCCAAATTGGTAGCAAAAAAGTTCTTTTCCTATTATTTTTCTGTAAGAGACATTGCTTAAATTTAATCAGAGAAGTTTAGAACACAAAGGAAGTTTCTGAAAATAGATTTAAGGATTCAGTTACTAACTCCATGAGAACAGAGATAAAATCTAGCTAAGCTGAAATACAGATAATATATGTAGCAGAAAAGTAAACTTACTACTTTAGCATTGACAAACATTTCGATTTTATAATGATTTAGCCGAACAGTGCTATAACTGCACAGAGCTAGGTAGAGAGATCACCATATTAAGAGGTGGCATGATTTTTTTTCCCCTCCATGTATCTTATCATCTATTTCCATTTTAAGTGGCTGACAGGAATACTTGGTGTAGGTACTTTTATTATTAATAAGGAAGAGCTTTTTGCCAATGAAAGTGTTGGAAACAAAACTATTCAAAGGCTGTCTCTGAAATGCCAAATTACATTCATTTGACACTTCAAATCAGGGAACGAAGAAACTTCACAGCTAATGGTTCTGACAACTTAATACACAGTCAAAGGAGTTGGAGGACTGTCATGTATGACTGGTAACGATTCACAGCAACAGCTGTATCCAAATGGCCTGTTACCACAGCACTAAAGGTTCCCAGAAAAAATGGTAAGTTAACCTCTCAACAATTTGTGAACTGTTATTACAAGAAACAAGATGTTCCTTCAATAAAGTCCATTGCATAGATGAAAATTAAACCTCCTTACAACATGCAGTTCAATACACTGCATTTTTTCCCGTAAAGCTATTAGTAGCAGAATCATGCACTCAAAGACAGTTTTAGGCTTAAGTCTGGGCACAAACATCTCTCTCACTGTCTTTTACAGAAATGCTTAAGCCAGTCAAAAAAACACACGAGGTGTGGCTGAAACAAAAGCCACAGAGATACGACCTTTCATGTATTTTCATTTGAACTACTTTAGTTATTTCTCTTCATCTGGAGGAAAAAAGTAATCCCTATTCAGGGCTGTAACACACTGGTTTCCTTGCCCACTTAAAGGCAACACGGTCCATACACCTACTAAAGACGTAAAGAGGTATCTGAACAACTGTATTACTTCATTAATTATGTTTAGAGTGCTCTACATCCTCACAAGTATGGACCTACCTGAATGCTTGTTTGACAGCTTTAAAGCCACAAATTCAGCTCCCTTCCCAGGAAACCACTGGAAACTCTGAATCTTTAGATATTTACCAAGCTTCTTTTACACATGCAACTAGAATTCCCCTGAAAAAAGGTGTACTTTGTGCAGCTTTTCATGAAGGAAAAGAAACCAAAACCCCAAACCAACACAAATACATGATCTGATAACTCTTTTCTTTTACGCATCTACCAACTGCTCTGATTATCTGGCAATACTGGCAGGATTCAATTTCATGAAGTAATAAGGCATGTAAAATAATCTCAAAAATTATTAGCACAAGTTAAGCAGCTGTTGCTGTATATGAAAACCAGCACCCTGAAGTTCTTGAACTTGTTAAAGCTATGATCCAGCAATACAAAATAAAGCATAGCTTGGCCTTGTCTTGTCAAGACTTTGGTAAGGCTAGCAGAGCAGAACAGTTTGCTGCCCCTTACCACTATGCCAGCGAACAAGTCCTTTTCTTTATTTTGGCCACCACTATTACACATAAAATCCACTACCAAAAACACACAGAAAGTTTAAACCTTGCAGGTGTTATACTTGTAACTCCATTCCTCATGTCACAGATCATACACGTAACCTTGAACTGCAAATAATTTTTCAATACTCCCCGAGTTTTAACATATGTCAAAGCCATTTTTTCTCTAAAAGTATTTGGAAGTTATTTTGACGTGTATCAATAAATAAGAAATTTAGAGAAATTTCTTATAAATAGCCGAGGCTAAACAGAAGCCTTATTAGGAACTGCGCTTTGAGAGCCACATGGATAGTTACAGAATGCAATATACAACCTGCTACTCACTATGTTCTTTCACAGGCTTTCCTGGGTCCTTTATTCTAGTCTTTACAGACACGGCCACCACAGGACAAGAAACATCACTTTTTTTTTATATTATACATATATTCCTATGTATGTTTTGTTCATTCTTGGCCTAGGAATGGAAATGGATATTAAAATAAAGCCCAAATTTTTAAGGTATTCTTGGGGAAGAAGTAGCCATAGAATTTGGAATCTCTCCAACAATGCATAACCTTAGGGGAAGAAACTGAAAGTAGATGCAACATTTTCACAATCTGAAGGACTGAACATATAAGTGGATAAATGAATTTTATGTACTTAAATGCTCAACTTCAACACCTACTGACTTTTAGCTGCTTATTTCTTTTTTGTTAACCACGTAATCTATTTGCAATACTGAATATATTTTCACTCTTCTGCTCCAAAATATCAAGTTATCTATCTGCCCCTTTGCGGCACCAAGTGAGGCGAGACAAGCCTGCTTCATTTCATCTTTCAGGCTGGAACTTGTGTTAAAAATAGGTATGAATTACTGAAAACTACTGCTCAAATGGAAATATAAGGGCTGTCATAAACACAGAGTGGCCCTTCATGATAGAAATACCCAAGAATCAATCTAGGTAAAATAGCAGGCAGGTGGCACAATGAAAGCAAAGTATTAGGAGAAATCTGCATTTCACATTCTTTTCAGCATTTATAGATGAAATATTGCAATCCTGTAACTCCAGAGGTGCAATATCCATGCTGCTTTTTAATATGCAGCTGAGGCATTGGGCTAAAAAAGAAAAAGGCAATAAAAGTGATCACTGACAAACAAAATACTTCAGTGGAAAACAAAGCTAGGGTCATTTTCCTTACCAAGCCCACACAAAGGGAAGCAAAACATACTGGTTTAACTGCCACTCTAAAGACAATATAAGGGAATATAAGTGGACAAAGCAGTCTTTGAGAACATTGTTCCAATTGCCTATTTGTTCTGAATAACAAAAGCAGTTTGAAAGCACAGAAGCACAGCCAGCTTGATTTGGCTCATCCTTACTTGATGCTGAAGGCAAGGATGATTACAACTAAACTACTGAGCAAAACTCCCAGCACAGAATGGCAACTGTACAACTGTGCTACACATGTACAAATAATTAGCAGTTCCAGTTAAACTCTTAACGTTTTACAGTTTTAGCATTACATGGTTAAACAACCTAAAATCTCAACAATTCCTTAATCACTATGAGCTACATGCTGCAATCTCAGCCAGAGCTAACCCACACATGAATACATATGCAACCTCCCCCATTTATTAACTTCAGACCTAGAACTATTAGCAAAAATACTTCCAGTATCACCAAGACCCTCCTTGTGCTACAAATGACTTTTTTCTTCCTTTAGCATGACGAGGATGCCACATTTCCTCAGATTACCTCCTAATATTTCAGCAGGAGGTTGTTGTGTGCATCTGAAAACGACCACAGGTACTTTGTGACACAACCACCTGTAGCAAATGAAGTGTTTGTCCGTACGTGAAAACCATTTGAGATTCAGCCCTATGCTGCTGCTCCTTCCTCTTTCTGAGGAATCAAAATGACGAAGAACACTTTAGGATTTCAAAATTATAAACTGTCCAAAACACAGTGGGGTTTTATTGCCTCAGTTTCCTATTTCCTCACCATAAGAACTCTGACTTTTAGAAAAAAAATCCGTTTAAAACATCTTCTAAATTTATGTGACTGCTTTCTTCATTCCAGGCAAATTCGTGATGCACACTCTACAAACTTTCATTGCATACATGCATGTGAATTACCAATCATATATACCAAAGGTCACTGGCATTCCATTAGCTTAACTCTAACAAATCCTTTGTCTCAATTTTTAGATTAGTATTTATTATTTGCTACCTTAAAATAAAATATTAGAAGGGATAAGATAATTCTAGTACTACTTATTTGGAAAGATGAATCCACAGCTGCATTCAAATTGAGTTTCACCTGTGGGTGGGGGGGAATAATACATTTACAATTAATCCATTGGCTATCCTCCACAGAAAAAACATTGCTTAAAGCAATGCTGCCTGACCTGAAAAGAAAAAAATCACCTTTAGAACCATAGGCAGCACGCAGCTTGAAGAACGAGTTGCTAATTTCAGATTCCATAAAAGCTATTTTATTTCTGCCTTAAACACCTGCTAAAGGCCTGCACATATGCAGTCAATTTATCCTCAATAACTCTGGACAGCAGAAGAGTAAATAATGCAGAGGGCAGGACACATGCCACAGATATTTTGAAATGCACAAAGGAACATGATACAGAGATACCCAATGTTGGTTTACCTCCCACAAGGATTATTAACCAGCTTCAGGCTGACTCCCACAAAAATATTCAAGTACTTGAGACTGGTGCTAAAAATAATAGGAACACACTCACATGGTACAGCACTTGTACTGGCAGCAAGTATCAGACACACCATCTCTGCAGTTAACCAGCTTACTGTTCTCAATACTGATTACTACTGCAACCAAAATCCTCAGCTTAAAACACAACAGGTATCACAGCTATGTATTTGCTTATTTTAAACTAACATTTGCTAGCTACACAACACTAATTATATGCACATATTTGCACTGATTTAGCAAAGTCTGCTGTCCTATGTTGACAGAAAAAAGTACTAAGGAAAAATAAAAAAGCCTCTCCCCACCCTGCAATTATACATTCTTAACCAAAGCAGTTTGAAATGTAATTCAAAGGTAATTCCTGAGAGGGCCGCAAACTCGGAGCTCTGCTCACTAATTAACGTATCATTAGCAGGAAAGAGCCCCTAACTGTTCACCCCCTGCACCACAGACTGTCTTAATTACTTTTGTGAAGCAACCAATTTTTCTTTCAGTCATTCTTTCCAAAATCCCAAGTGAACTGACTCAACAGGGAAAAGAAGAAAAAAAAATAATAGCATTTTCATACACACATTTATGAAAATTCATAATTTTTACGACTGGCAAAGAATTTAGGGTCTAAGTGTTTTCAGCAAGATTTATGAAAGTATTTCAGTAAACTATAAGAGACACAAGTGATAGACAGTGACTAAAGGATCAAAAACCTCTTCTTGGGATTAAAATGTAGATACATAACTGAAAAGCTTTCCCTTTGTGAAGCTTTTGAGAAAGTTAATTATATCATCACTTCATAATCACGACAGCTATGGGAAACAGCAAAACACTATCACAGCTGTTGTTTTCTTTTTTGAGACCATTGGAACAGGCACCTATTCCTTGCCTTTCAAAATACTTCCTTGCAGAGTTCCTAATGAACAAGTTCTCTCCGTGTTTATGCCCAATTGCCACACAAATTCACTTGGAGACAAACATAAGCTTTACTGCCAATTATCTTGCAACAGAGATTAAATTGCTTTTCTTCTTGCCACTTTTCACGAATCTATAAAAACAAAACCCCCAAAACCCTGAAATCCTTACAGACTATTTTTCTTTTTGGATGCACCCCAATGAAACACACACAGGCAACAATCACTGATGCCAGGCAGAAGAGGAGACACGCTGGCTGCAAGAAGTATGCCAAGGAACTAGGCCATTGATTACTGTTTCTCGGGCTCTACCTACTGCTCAGGTTCCCGTTTCATGAACACCATTCAGGATACAAAGTTTCCGTGATTTCAGAAATCCATGCCATAGAGAAGTACCTTCCCTTAAAACTGAATGCAGCAAACCGTATACCCAAAATCTCTCTGTGGCTTAACATATCCTTAATTTTGATCCCAAAGTGAAGCAGCTGGGAGACCCCAACACATAAAATGTGGTAACTTGCAACTTCCAGAAAACAAGCCATTGGGATATCCAGTGTTTCATTTCCCGATTTAACTTTCAGATATAGGTTACCAATGATTTGGGCTCACACTTCCATCTATAATCTACACAATACTTATTTTTTAATAGAAAACTGTATCGTGTGGAACCCTGAAAAAAAGTGGCAAGAACTGAACACATTCAGGTCTTAATAACAAATCAATTCACTCACAGAACATAGCTCTGAAAGCTAAAAGGGCCCGTGAGCACCCACTGATCTTCAAAGACAACCGCTTCAAGGCACAAAACCAATCTGCTCCATTGTGCAGGAAGCAGGCATGGCAGAACACCTGCATGAGTTAACACAAAATTTATGAATAAGTTCTTACTAAAAAAAGTACACAGAGGGTAGAGTTTAGAAAATTAACAAATAAATACTTGGTAGGACTACAGAAACATTGCTTGAGCAGGCAGGATGAAATTAGAACAGCCCCCCAAAAAAGGAAAAATGAAACACCTGAAAGCCAGTAAATTAAGAAAAAGAAAGAAGTTAATCAAACCCCTAAAATCTTGGTTATGACCATTTTTATACGTTAGTAATGCTAACTGCTCAAACAATCTAAGTTTCGAAAAACATCATTACGTATGTTTCTTGCAGTGGTTTGCATACTTCTCATGAACGAAGATATATTAGAGAGGAAAGAAGTGCAAAGAGAATTCTCAGAAGGAAATCTGATCTCAGTTCCCTTTCTAATCCTCTACAATGCACCTGCTCTACTCTACTTTCTCAAAGGAGCTTCCTCCAGTTTAGAGTTCTGGCAGAAAACATTCTTCAGGTTCTGACATCTACAGCCTATACTGCTTTTGCTTACATTCCCAAATGTTACTACGGTTCCTCCTCTAAATCACTAGAGTACCCTCTCAAATGGGATAGCAGGGAGGAGAGGTATTACTAATGCATCCAAAACCACTCTATTATTGAAGAACTTGAATATATATAATATATACTTGAATATATCTCTAGACTCTCTTGATATCTCTATATATAGATATATATAGACTCTCTTCAATATAAAAATATTCAATATGTATATTCAACATATATATATTGAATATATACTTGAATATATCTCTAGACTCTCTTGAGCCTTTGAAGTAGCTCTGGTATAAAATTAACAGTGTATTTGTATACTTGTTTTCCTTGTGAGAACTCCCCCCTTTCAAGCAAAGGAAGTATCTGGAAACTATACAAGTGAGGCTTACATAAGAGCTTGCAAGGGGAACAATTGCTCCTCCTGAATATTATCATATAATCCTTAAGTCTTTCAAAAGAAATGTGTGATTAAAACACAAGCGATAACTGTTGGGCATGTATAAGAACAACTAGTGGTAGTTCTGCTTTCCCAAGACAGCAGCATGAGGACCAGAGTTTTGCATAAGCAAGCTGTCCTTTCAAAAAAGCCAAAAACAGATTATGGAGGAGAACAGCAAGCCTGTCAAAAGAAAAGTCAAGGACTGTGTCACCACAGAATTCTTCAGCTGCCAGAAGCAGGATTTCTGACATCCTGCTGTCAATAATTCATATTTTCCAGTATTGTCCCAGTTTTCTGTTTGAGGAATCAGTTCAGTTTCTCCTCTCTTCCCTCCTGAGCACTCCAAACAGGAAACTTGCCCAACACATGGCACAGCGAGAAGAATAGCAACTCTTCATAGCAACATTATAAGCTTCCCCCACTCCTCACCCTCCCAACCTGGAGAAAGACCCTTGATTAACTACTGTTTCACTCTTTAGAGATCATGACATATGATGGACAACTCTGAACTGCCATGCTACTCTCAGAGGCAATCTTTCATTGTATAAGGTGCAGTTGCCTAAATTTTGCCTGTAACTACAATCTTTGACTAATGCTCAAATGCAGATGATTAACTTTTGAGCAGGATTCCAGACTATAAAACTTAATACATACACAAAAAGAGTCAAATGCACAGAAATATGCTCTATACATAAAATATACAGAGTTCAATTTCTCTTTGACAACTTACTATTAACTACAATATTAAACATTAAGATAAACCAGAATTTTACTTCATGTTACTTTCACTATTTGGGTATTTGGTATCACATTAACAAGACATGACAGGCAGCGGTAATAGAAAAAGAAAAAATATTATCCTACAATATTTTTTTCCAATGAAAAGTTTAATACGGAATTCAAAAGTTTATTGACTACTGCCTCTTCTAACTTACTACTCCTAACAGCTGCAATTACATCACTACGTATATAGTGCTTTGAAAGCTTCACTAAAAATATTAAACATGATAGAGCAAGACCAACGGTAACACTAAATATTATCTTGTCAAAAATACACTGCATTATAGAGAAGAGAGTACATTGACAGTAGGGCTAACAAATCATAAATTGAACATACACCAGGCTTCAGTAATAACGCCAAGCAAAGAGAAGCTATTGCTTTATTAGATGACTGTCCAAGCTTTGACCCAGAAAACACTCCAATATTTCATATTCTCAGAATACAAGAGGGCAATTATGCTTTTCCAAAAGGTGTTGCCAAATATATTAAGAAATAGGTGTTCTCAGTGTGCCCACACCACCTTTTCAAATGAGCTGGTTTAGTTAGTAGTGGCTTTTTGAAACCCAACAAACCTCCACAGCTCAAACTGCAACAATACGGTTGTTTGAGAAAGAAAAGCAAACAAAGAAAAAAGAACAAAACACCCACAGAGAACTTCTCCCTTCATTTCCTTCACTATCAGTTGGTGATTCCTCTCAACATATCTATTGCTTAGGGACACTGTGCATGAGCCTCACAGTGAAGTACTGAGCACTATAAAAAAATGTCTTTCTAAATGCCTTTCAAGCATACCCAGAAGCAGCATGTGCAACAGAGTGTCTTGTCCTGGAATTTCCTCTATAGGCAAAATATACACATCTGCAAGTAGAGGCAAACATACAGAACGACTGGTTAGAGCAAAGCCAAAGAACCACACCTTGCCTTAGAGGAGAATGTGATTATCCGCTGTCCCGTCAGCATTTATTCTACTGTCTTGGATTCATCTTAAAGATCTGTCCTACCCAGTATTAAGCAATATACCAACAGGGCAGAAACATCTTAATCTGCAAGTACAAGGTAACACACAACATTATTACATATCTCTTATTCCAGTTACGCAATCAGCTGTACACAATCCTCTACAGCCTCCACTCAGTCCCACTGTTGCATTGGCAGGGGTCATGCCAGCCTGTGCTTCCCCCATCCTCTCTTCAGCCCCTTTTCATTTTTCAGAAGTCTGGTACAATGCTAGCACATGAGGTTGAAAAGTTGGAAGAGAAAAGGGTTGTGCTGGGACTGCTAGATATCCCTGCAATGCTTTGTGCTACAACTTCCAATCCTCAGTGAGACCAGCCAGAAAAGTATTAAAGCAAAACCCAAAGCCCTTTAAAAGTTTAGTCAGCTCCTCCGGTCAAACTTCTTTAGACAAAATAACTTATTTTGGTATAATTTGTACCTTTTCTTCCTTTTGCAGCACTTCAATTCCACATCTAGAAAAGAAATATACTTATCCAAAAGTCTGAAAACAAAAAAATTTCTTAACTTCATTGCTATTACTGAGCAAGACGATCTTAATAAGCTATTTTCACACCTACATATCGCATTCTGGTTTGGGAACCACCAAGTAACACTAATAAGCTCACTTATCCATGAAATATGCCGACTGCTGTGCTTAAGAGGCTCTGCTAGATTGCACATACTGTGGATGAAAAGCAGAAGGCTCTCCTAAACCTTACCACGTAGATAAAGGTTACTACGCTGCTCTTAAGTATTCATGGCTGCTGGTAATAAGAAAAACAAAGTTACCGGAATTTTAAAGCTTATCTGGTACACTTGAATAGATTATCTGAATGCCACAAGAAAACAAACACCAGACTCTGAAAAAGAGGTCTTCAGCTGTTTTAAAGAAAAAGGATTCCATCCACCCGCCCCCCCCCCGATTCTGCTGAAGACAACTTTTCAAAAACTCTTAACAAATCTACTAAAAGGAACAATTAATTGATTTGATCCAAGTATGTAACTAGGTGCCTCACAACACAGGGCCACCTCTGATACACTGCTGAAGAATTATACAGATAACATTATATATCATTGTATTAAAAAACCCAAACAAACAAACAACTCTGATCTGTATTCTTAATGTTTTATATATATGGCTCTTTTTAATCCCATTAGAAATAGGTTTAAACGACCCACACAGAAAGAAACAGCAACTAAAACATGGAGAAGTTTCAGATGTTAGCCATTTCCTGTTTTTCAGCTGGCAAATACAGAACTAACTGATGCATACTAAATTTGCATTGATCAACTGTACCATGAAGAAAGAAAAATGCTTTCACTAACATCCACTTTTTCAATATGGTACTTGCCCGTTTAAATAGCATTTTGAAAGAGTACATTTTCCTTGTTTTTTTTTACTGGAGTCTGAACTAGGTGAAAGCCAACCTAGCACATCAACAGTGTTTTAACACACAGATCAGGCTGAAAAATACTAGGCTTTTCACTTTAGTCTCTCATATAGTGAGCTAACACACCATAAATAGTCATCTACACATAAACTTGTGTTTTTTCAAACCCTACCAATCACATACATTTACTAACCTTAAACCTACAGAAAGTTTGCAATAATTTAACCAGAGCTTATCAAGGTAAAGTGCACATTTTAAACATTTTAAAGGGATAAAAAGTACTTGTTCTGTTTGTTAAGTAATTCTCACATTTCTAACTATTTCATTCATTAATAGCTATATCAGTATGTACTTCCCTTTGGATTTCCAAAGCTCTATCTACCTTCACCTCCAATTATTTCTTTATTCTCTTGCTAATTTTATTCTTCAAATATTCAAAATAGATTCAATGCATTAGTATCTTAAGACCAAATCCCATTAAACCTATTCACACAAGACCCCTGTAGCTCTGCAAGTCACTTAAGCTATGAAATGCTGAGATTCTGTCCCAACACAACTCTGTCAAAGTATGAATCACTACATCTGCCTGTTTAAAAAAAGAAATAGATTAAGTGCAACACAGACAACTTATCTCCAGGAAACACGCACGTCAGTGATTGCATTTGTGTAAGTGCAAAGCCAGAAGGTGGCTTTGGTCATGCATGTAAAGCCAAACTAAAGAAAAAAAAAAAAAGGAGCTGTAGCGCTGCAGTGTGACAACTAAAGGTAAATGGGACGGCTGTGCAAGACAGCTCGGGAAGTTTTCCTAGCTCCTGCCGCCGGGCTGAGCTGAGGTTACCTCACCTCAGATGTGCTCCCGGGAAGGGCGCACAGGCAGCCCCGTCCTCGCTCGGCCCCGGGAGCCCGCTACCCTCTATTTAGAGCAGCGGCACTGAAACACAGGCGACAAGCGGACTTCGGGGAGGCACGGCTCAAGCAGCGTCCGCCCGGCAGCCGCGGCTCCCCCGGCCCCACTCCCTCCCCTCGCTTCCCGCCTCTGGCTCCAGCAGAGGGGAAGCATGACGCCGGCCTCCGCCATGCAACCACCGAAGAGAGACCCCACCGCCCGCCAGGACAATGCCCCAGGCCGGCTCCCGAGCCCCGGCCCACAGAGCGCCGAGCCCAGGCCTGGCCCCACCCCGCCACCGGCCCGTTCCGGGTCCGCAGCCTATCAGCCTCGGCCACAACACCGTGCTCAGCCAACCGGGGCCGCTCCCGCAACCGCCGCTCGCCTCCCCCATCCCCCCCTCCGTTCCCCGCCGAGCAGGTGCCGGCGGAGCTGCCCCGTCCCCCGGGGAGACGAAGGCCGCCACCCGGCCCCAGACACATTCCCGGCGCGGACAAGCGGAGCGAGCAGCGGAACACAAGCGGCCGGGGGGGAAGAGCGCTGAGGTCCACCGGCCACCCCCAGGCCGCCCAGCCCAGGCCGATGCTCCGATAGGCAGAGCCGTGTCGGGCCGGGCGGGAGGGAAGCGGGGAAGGGACGGGGTGCCGGTTAGCTCACCAAGAGGAGGAGAAGGCAGCCAGGATCAGGCAGGAGCGGG
>JANRGW010031562.1:0-23887 GCA_024733675.1 Psilopsiagon aymara | reverse complement strand
GAATGGGCTGCCCAGGGAAGCTGTGAATGCTCCATCCCTGGCGGTGTTCAAGGCCAGGTTGGACATAGCCTTGGGTGGCACAGTTTAGTGTGAGGTGTCCCTGCCCATGGCAGGGGGGTTGGAACCGGATGAGCTTAAGGTCCTTTCCAACCCTAACTAGTCTATGATTCTATAATTAGCATTGTGTGAGTTTGGATGTAAGATGTTGTCTCGTTCTGGCCAACTTACTCCAAGTAAGCTTTTTTGTGGTGGGAAGTGTTAGGGGTTTTTATCCTGGTCGTTTGTTTCCTTGAGGAGGAGCACTTTGAGTTTTCTCCTATCTTAGAGTTTCTTTAAACCATCCCTATGGCACACAGATCCCTGAAACCCATTGTGATAACCTTAACAGTACTGATACTATTTAGCATTTTCTATCCTGTTGTTTGGGAACCAGAGTCAGGGTTAGATAGGGAGATGTAAGCTTTTATAAAACAAAACCCTATTTAAGTAGAATAAACATAGTTTAGATAAAACCTGCTCTAAACCAGCAGAGAGTTTAAATGCTTATCCAGCTCGAGAGGCCCAAATCCACTCTCTGCACAGGACAAGGATGCTGGGGCTGCTTTTGGACGTGCCCCCAAGTCAGTTCTAGATTCACACAGAGAAATCTCTTTCCCCAAGACAGGAACTTCATTTTATATAATTCAGGACCTATGGGTTGCTAGATTTGAACTGATGAAATCTGACGAAAGCCACTCTCAAAGACAAACAGAGCTTGCATTAATTATTCTTTAAATATTTTAGTTTCTGTAGGAACATTGCTTTACATTGATGCATTTAGTCATGGCTGCAGTCTCCCGCAGACTGAGAGAAATGCTTGCAGTGTCTTCAACACTGAGAGGTGCTTCTAAATACATCCACTCAGTGTGTCACATCTGTGCAGTAGGTTTTGAATACTGTATGATTTCATGACACTGTGTCAGACTGTTCCACTGATTCCTGTGCACGAAGTCAGGATTACTTGCTTGATGTTTCAGGTCTACTACCTTGGTGAAGGAGAGGAGTCAAAGCAGTGGCTGCAGCAACAGGACAACACTCCAGAGAAGCTGTGCTTATCCCACATAAAAGCAGTAGCGAGTTGTGTGGCCTCATCTTACCCCACTGTGACACCCATCGTGTGGGATGACATGCTCCGAGGGATAAGTGAGGAGACGTTGGCAGGTGTGTGGGCATTGATGGGGTGAGTCTGGTTTTGTAGCATACAGAAAATGTTCACACAAGCAGTTAACACATCTGAGACAAGCTGAGATGGGACACAGTGACACAGACTCAGTCTTGGCTACATCACAGACTTTCAGCATGACAGTAGGTACGTCTCAACACATACTTTAGTTTTGCAGCTGGTAATACACAGTGACAAGTGAAAACACAGTGGTTGCCATGAATTCTTCTTTCTTTACACATTAAAACCCCCAAAACTATTAGTATTTGTGATCTCAGGTCTAAATTACTGTGCCTCTTACCACCTACTCATGTTAGTTGTTGCTCTGTGCAGTATCTGGTTCCCACAGAGGAGCTGCAATCCTGTAAGCATCTTTGACAGTATATGTAATCACAGTGCACATCATGAGGAACTCTGATACTGAACTGTGGGGTGGCTCCAAGAACTTGACATCATGAGTCTTGCTGCTTGAAAAATGGGAAACTACTGCTAAACTGTGAGGAGTCCCAGCACAGATGGAGTTCCAGCATTTTCAGAGCCACCTTACATGTCAGCAGATTTAGACAATACCAGAAGAGCTGTGCAGTTCCTCCAGCACTGTCTGACCTTTAACAGTGGGAAGTCATCCCAAAAAGTGCAGTGGGACTCATGGAGTCTCCACAAGAGCAGCACAGCTTCTAGGAAAGTGCACTCTACTGCCACAGGCAAAACCAGACTAAACAAGCTAAAATGGGATGCAAATACTGAATTTCTGTACAATTTACTGCAGTTTCTCTAAGGGTTGGTTTCTCATGTTTAAAATTAGTCAGGGGTTGGGTATTAGAGGATTTGAAACTAAACCTTTACTTGTATTTAAAGGCATCTTGAAAAGCAAAGTTCTATACAAACACAGCTCAGACAATCTTTGAATTAAAGGTTGAATGTTTCCTTTGAATTTAGCTGAAATCTTATGTGTACAGTTTGTAGCTCAGCTGTTTCAACCAGCAGGTATGCAGATAGATGCAAGGGACTAAGAATGAGATGAGTTTGGGATGAAGAGCCACTCCCATGAATTGTCACTGCTGATCCATATTAGTGGTTTCCAAACATCTGATGACTTAGTGGCTCCTGGCACATGAAACTCACACGTTCAAATTCTGGCCAGGCTGAATAAAGGCCTGGAGCACTTCAGGTGTAACAGAAGGGTTCTGGTGACAAGCCATAGTTCATTCAAGTCATGTGCTGATACACCAGTAATACATACTTAGTTCTCACTTTGAACTGGCTGTTTTCTGTGACTTAAAAGAACTCTTTCTTTCAGAGTCTGGGGTGCCACAGCTTGTGCAGCCGATGATCTGGGACTATGCAGCAGACCTGGACGTGGAAGGCAAAGGTTTGTACATCCTGCTGAGCTGCATAGAAGTAATTATTATGCTTTAATATTATACACATAGCCCTTGCTTGGTTTCTCCTAGTAGTTGCTACTATTTATTTTCTTTCAACAATCAGTTGTCAGATGATGTGCATTCTCATTACATGCCTACAGTTCTTAACACTGCAGCAATTTAGCAATTCAAGGAAATGAAATATAGGAGCTGGGCACATGAAACCAGGAGGGCAGTCATCAGAGCAGGTTGCTCAGAGAGGATGTCAAATCTCCCATGCTTGCTGATGCTCAAAACTTGGTGGGACAAGCGTGTTATAACTGGACCTGGGTCCTCCTTAACTGGAGCATTACAAGTCAAGGCTGAAAATGGAGAAAAACTTGTCCTGTATTCTTCTGTGTCTTATTGCAGTGCATCTCATAGAGAAGTATCGTAGATGTGGCTTCTCCAAGGTGTGGTTTGCCAGTGCTTTTAAAGGAGCTACAGGAGTGAATCAGTCTCTAATCCTTATTGGACACCACTTGAAAAACCATCTTCAGTGGCTGAAAGTGGCAAGCAAAAGCCCTGCCGATGTCCTCGAAGGTATCACACTGACTGGCTGGCAGAGGTAAGGAACACCCTTTTCAATGGTTCTAAGGATCACTTGGAAGCAAACTTCCACCCAGAAACTCCTTAAGAGGTCCAAGGAGGCTGGGAATTCAGAAGGGAACTTTGCAACCCTGCAGTCCTTACTGTTGGTTACTGCTGGACCTTAGCCACTGGCTACAAAGCGAGGATTTCAGAGTTCCAGCTAACCAGTACAGCATTAGTCAGCAGGAGTGATTGTTTTAGCAGACATCAACAACAGCACTTTCAATCTGAAGGCTTGAATGTACTTTGAGCCCCCTTAGACTGCTTATAGACAGCATAGTTATTACGTGGTGTACATCTGAACATCTAATGTGGATTAAAATAGAATGAAGTTGCATAAGAGAGAAAAACTTGTTACTGTAATGAAGGAGAAAAAGGGGTTTATGCAACTCAGGAGATCTGAAGCGTACCAGAGAGCTGAATTACAATTTCCGTTCCTAATTTGGCTTGAGAAAATAAATTGGTTTATAGCTGTTCTTATTAGTAAAATAAGAACATTCGGTGTTTCAGACATAGAAGGCCCCTTCTTGGAGACAGAAATCAATGTTCCTAAAGCTGTTAGAATTCTAGTGATTGAAATATTAGGACTTCCTACTTGGATAGTGTGTTCTAACCGTAGAATGTCTAATTAATGAATGTTTTCTTATCTAGGTATGATCACTTCTCTGTTTTGTGTGAGCTTCTCCCAGTGGCAATTCCGTGCTTGGCTGTATGTCTGCAAACACTAAAGAATGGTACAATGGCAACTTTATTCTCTCAGCTTATGCCTAGCACAAGGGTGAAGTGACACTGCCCCACAGTTGGCACAGGCTTATCTTTTGAGGTGGTTTGACTATCTGATCATGGTCTGAATTATGAACAATAAATTACACGTTGCATGCTTGTAGTGGGAGCAGAGAAGGCTCTTGGCTTAGGTATTTAAAAATAGCCATACTGTACTAATCATTTATTATGTTCTCATCTGCAAATGGTCACAAACTTCTTCATGCTCCTACTCAAAAATAATTTAGGCAGCTGAATTGCTTTTGGAGCTGATTTGAAACACTATTGGTATTATAAATGAGACTTCTTTTAGATAAAAATTAGGTTAATGAGGCTAAATGAGATATAGATCTTGTTTACATGCAAAAGTTTTAACTAATCCATTTTCATCTAGGAAGTACACTCTCAGGTAAAATACTTCCTTTAGTTTGTTTTCTTCACAGGCAGTTGCCAACAGAACTTTTGCCTTACTGCATTTCTCATTTTCAAACTAAAACCCCCCACAACCTACTGGTTCTTAATTAAGGCACTAAACATATTCAGTGCTCGTAGGAGCTCATAGCTAGGAAGTGCTTTACCTAGCACACGGCAGCTGTGAAACACAACTTACTCCTCCCACCCCTTGTTCTATCTCTGTTTTACCTTTTAAAAAGCATCTTCACCCAAGGAGAACTGAGCCATACACTTCAGAGTACTCCTGAAAAACCCTTTTAGGAACATTTTGGTTATTTAAGCTCCTTTTATGTATTTCCACTGTCTTCTGCCAGGTGGATATTCTGAGAAGGTTAAAGAAAATGTGGAAGAGCTCCTGGGAATGTCTAACCTGGAAATTGATACTTTCATGAGGTAAAATTCCAGCTGTAGGATTCAGATGCTTCTCATGGGAGTGGTAAGTACAGGAACTAATGGATCTCTTTTGGACAGCACAAGTCTGGGAACCTTTCCTGGGAGTAATATCCTTACGCTTGTGACCGAAATTAGTTTCTACCTCAAGTCGTCGGTGGATGAGCTTCTTGAAAGGAACAGGTAATGAGGTTTATGTTGATTCTTTACTGTCTGCAGAAGTGTTGGAGCTGTATCATCTCAAAACAGGGCATAACTCCAGCAAAGCAGTTTAAGCATCAAGCTCTGCTTCAAGCATTGCATCCCTATGTACTGACACCTCAGGAGAACATAGCATTTTGATTCGAGTTTAAAGTGTTTCAGCAGGACTCCTAAATGGTATGTGCTGCCTTATCTCAAGAATCTAGTTCTTCCCTGATTTACATCTGTTATTTAAGTTTAATATTATTTTTAATGGTCTGGTTACAAAAAATGGAGCTTGAAATAAAACTTAAATTGCAACACATCATCGGTTATTCTCATCTGCCAAGAAGAGTCTTTTACAAGCTGGATACATAGACTTAAGTTTACTTACTCTGTGAGCATTCTGTTTGTGCACAAGTAGTTCAGCTAAAGCCCTATCACCTCCCTGTCAGCCTACAAACAGGTACCTTGCTGCTGTGTCAAAACTTGCTCATGCTAACATGTGTTTTCAGGTATGTCACAGGCTGGTTCAGCCCCTACCACAGGAAAAGGAAGATTATCCATCCTATAATAATGCATCACTTCCAGCCAGATGCAGTGAGGTAACACCACTTACTTTGCATTATAGGGGAAACAAAATCTCATATTTTGGCATTCAAGTACATATAGTTTTGAGTCCTTGCCTTTTGAGCTGTTACAGAAGCATCAGTGGAAACCAAACAGCATGAAGTATTCATATTATGGTTTTAAGCATGTTTGTCTTCTACTGGAAAAATATTTTGAATACAAGAACAAAGTTGCTCTCTGTCAAACTCTTACTTGTACATGGAGTTACTCCTGTACAGACCTGCTGCCTCTTACAGCAGTTACTCACCTCCATGTAGGAGCTCCCTGTGGGCCAGGTTCCAGGCAGGGAAAATAAAGCCAGACTGCTCCGCCTTTCTCCCTGCCACTATGAACTTCAGAGCTTGTCCTCGACACCGTGCTGGTTCATGCTAAATAGATAATGAGTACTTTTTTTTCTGCTGTGGTAATGTGAATACCCAACTGCATCCACTCTTCCTGATAAAAAATGGAGTTAAATTTACAAGTCTCACAGTAAGTTTCAGTTAAAATGTGTCTAATGCTCTTTTGAGTTCATATTTCAGTACTGTAAAAGTCATTGCTTACAGAAAGTGCCAAGATTAATGGCACTTAAACACAAACCTTTTGCATCTGCACAAAGTCAGGTCCTTTGAGCTCCTGTAATTGCTCTCCTTTCCTGTAAAGGCATTTTAAGGCCCAGTAAGCTAAGCCTCCCTTGGGGCAGAGCTCACCTGTAAATGTGATTGTTTCTCTCTTGTAATTTCCGCTTAGTCTTCTCTCCAAGTGGAACGGTGTGGTGCGAGACCTCCAAGCAGCCATGGAGGAGGTTTTCCACAAGTGTACTGTAGAGGAGTGGATGGAGGAGAATGTTTACCCCAGCCTCCAGAAGCTGCAGCAAGTGGTGGATGATTTGGATGAAGCAATAAAAGCACAAAACGAGGGACATTTCAATTAGTCTGTCTTATTCCATGGGAAAACACAGCTAGTGGAAATCATCAACTAGCCACAGAGCTAATTTGTCATCTTGAGAGTTGAAGCAAGAACTGTGATGAAAGGAAAGTGACACGAAGGCAAAGAACTTGTTAGTGTATTAGGCTTCAGCTCTGTTTTAATTTTCCTGTCTTAATGCATTGCTGAGCCTTGACTCACCTGCCCTGTGAAGGAGATTTGCTCCCCTTGTGTAACAGACGACAAGAGTCACAACTCAGCTCTTTTACAAGGCAGGAGAAAAACCCAGTTTCTTCCAATTCCACTACTAGTAATAACAGACTTTCTTACATGACAATGACCTGGAAGAGCTCTACAGGGTCTACTCTGGTCAGTAGCCAACATATTCTCCTTTTGCAGTGTCTAGAAAATGAAAGATTTAGGATACTTCAGACATGCTGTAGATCCTTGTATTCTGTACCTGTGACTCAGCCTCTCAGCTGCATTGAGATGTCCTACCATGCCATCATGACAAGGCCTTCCACAGCATATAGCAGTTGATTTGTTCCAGATTTTGTTTTGGACTTTTCCATTCTTTGAAATACGTGAAACATCAGTCTTAAATCCGGCTTTGGTGAGCTTGAGATCAGGAAACTGACCTCCAGCCTTTTGCAGAGGTCTGAGCAAGGAACTGCTGTTGATCTGCTCACGAGGCTACAGCAGAGGTAAGAGATGCACCATCATAATACAGAGCAACAGGGAGCTCTGGAAAAGGAGCTTGTTACCAGCAGTGACAGTGGCACTTGGATGTGAGGGAAAGCTGCCTTAACATGCTGGTCTGCTAAACTTACCAAAGCATCAAAGCTAAGCATCATCCCATTCATGTTAAGGCATCCACTTCGCTGTGTAAAACCTGAAAGCCTGCACTCACCCACGCTTGAAGCACGATTGAAGTCTACTGAATATGAGGAGGAAATGCCGTTATGTTACATTCTGCTTTAATGTTGAATTTGTACTCATGTATAGCAACACATTTTGTGGACTTTACTACAGCATTCAGATAATCACCACAATGGAAAATCAGTTCAAAAGCCTGGTAGTTAAGTAAGTATGCTACTTTACCATGAATCATAGAATAGTTAGGTTTGGAAAAGACCTTACGATCATCTAGTTCCAACCCCCCTGCCATAGGCAGGGACACTTCATACTAAACTGTGCCACCCAAGGCTCTGTCCAACCTGGAATATTCAAAATATTCCCGTTTGCTTCATTTATTGCTTTCTTGAAAGTCTTATTTTGGAAGTTCAGGTATTGACATTTCCTTGGAACAATCTACTCTAAAGACCACAGCTCTAGCTACAAGAAGTACAGTACAGCATGAGACAAATCTTATTTAATGAGAGCTACAGGAGTTATGTCCATATGCAGATTTTTATTTATGTAAACCTTTATTACAAAAGCCACATACCTTGAACTAAACAAGATCTTAATTTATTTTACTTTAATAAATCCTTTGATACTCAAGAAGTTTGCGGAAACTTGCCCTTTTTTTGCATGTGGCATGCTGGTTTGGTTTAAGGGGGGTGGAAATAGAAACATTCACCTGTGGAGAGTTGGATGTATCAGCTTAGATTAAACTGAAATCTGGACTGCTGCAAAAGTGAAAGCAGAGTCAGTAAAGAGCTAGGTGTTTGGGCTTCCTTTACCCTGTCCTGCAGCCAGTAACTCCTTCAGTAGATCTGTGCCAAGCAGTAATTCAGCCAGCCATTAATATTTTAGTCCATTTTAATTAAAAACAATCTAAAATGCTACAGTGACACAAAACAAATTATCAGAGTTGATTTTATCAATGCACAGGGGTTTATAAAAAGACAATATAGAAGACGTCGCAATTTTGAAGTAGCAAAGAAGTTTCTAAACATTTTCCTAACATTTGCCTCTCAGCAGTCTGCTAGAGTGTTAGAACTAGCATGATTTACTATGTAAGCCAGCTTAGGTTTTGGTATATGTGTAACTTCATAAATACAGCGCAAGAGGCAGGTATCAGCGATATAGGATAAATACTTCTATTTCCTTTGAGGAATTGATCCTACTTAATGGAACACCTCAATTTGTGAAATACCAGCATATTAGATTCTAGCTTTAATACAGCTTTTCCCTCTGTATAACATGCAGTCTAGCTGTTGCTCAGTGCAACAGCTAAGGCCGTGATCCATCTGACCACAGCCATGCAAGAAACTCCAAATGCACTCTTCAAGCTGAAGGTGAAGCACCCGCCAAGTGGCACTTCCCATATAGTTGTTTTAAAGGATAGAAGTGTAAGTTTTATGGGGCAGTTTAGATCTAACCTGAGGGCTGTTGCATAGGTTTCCAAGTCATTCACAAGTCATGAACTATGGATGTCCAGGCTCTAGTTACCAGGTAGCCTGAGAGGCAAAAAGTAAATACATCCCTTAATACTCTTCTAGGAATTTCTAATTTCCTAACCCAAACTAGTCATTTCCATCATTCCTTTTAGTACAAGCCACATTACATCAGGCACACATAAGGCTGTTTACTGGGCCTTTTTCTTTGCTAGGCCCAAGAGAATTGAGGAAAAGCATCTAAAAAAGCCTTCAGCAAAACAGTGGAGTGGCAAGAAGATCAGAGAGTTCTAGTGGATAGAGGGAAGAAAAGAACCTGTTCTGCGTTAGTGCCTGCTGCTCTCAACAGTTCCTTCAACTTGGGGAGTCCACAGACACCACCATATCCAAATACACATTAATGGCAATTTGCAAGTTAATTTTCCAAGCACACAGTCATTGCAAAACATGAAAATCTGGCTGTTCTAACAGTAAGAAACAAGGCTTTTGAAGAAGGAAGCTCGAAACCTGGATCAAGAGGAAACACATCAGCCTGTGATACACATTCACATACAGCATCATCCAAGACAAGACATTCTTTACCTGCTCCTAGTCGTATTCATCAGCCAGCAGTCCCCTACATACAGCCCACAGGTAGAAGCCTCAGCATTCACTTTACTCAGCCCCCCTTCATGTATAGAACTCGGGTTCCCATTTGAAACTGCTAGTTTGTACAGCAACAGAGCTGCCACAGCAAAGTGAAAATGGCATAAGAGAGGATTGCACCAGCAGCGCCAAGTGACAGGCTGAGGAGTCAAAATACTCTTCAACACAGTGCATGCCAGCAAGCATCCCCCTCCTGCCTATCATGGTAGGACTGAGGTGTGAGGGGGACACTACAGAACATCTTCAGAGATGCTCACTGGACATCAACTCAAAATGCAACTTATTACACAGGATGTATTTCAAGCAATGTTCTAATCTTACTATAGGTCATCCCCCTTTCCAGGGATTCAGAATTTTTCTTACCCCGTTTTAGTCTTTGCATAAGTATATAATGTTACTAACACAAGATGCACAAAAGAGCTCAGCACCAGCAGGGCAAACAATGCAGCACTAGATCAATAGACGTACCTTGCTAAAGCCAATTTTTAACTGGGAAACCACAGTGGTTTCTATCTTAAACAGAAGGTCAGCTCTCATGGAAATACAGAAGAAACCCAGTACAGCCACGATCAAACACAGGCAGTTTTGTCATTTTCATCCCTGATCAAATCTGCAGGCTGAGAATTTAAGTGCATTGCACATCTCTACGACGTACACCTTCTAAATGCCCTTGCTCAAAGCAGCGGTTACCTGCAGGTTGAGCCTTTCTGCTTACATTATGCCATTAAATACTCTAGTTTCTTCACTATTTCTTACTGGAAGTCCTTAGAAAATCCAACATTCTCATTCTACACTGTGGTTTAAAAGTTTTCCATATTTCCAACCTCATTCTCCTCAAGAATGTATATATATACTTAGACAAGAATGTATATATATATATATATATACTTGGGGTATATCTCACAGTGAATTTAAATGAAGAATTCCTGTTTCACTTTTATTACCCATTCAAACTGGCAGTAAGAACATCTTTGTCTCACAGCTGACATACTAGTTCTAAGTACCTGGACATGAAATCTTGGTACCACCTGTTCTTTGGTCAGATAAGCATGCCCTTGGTTTCAGATACAGATACAGCTAAAACTCAACAGGACACAGCTTCTGCTGAACACTTTTCATAGCTTTCTCTTCCAGAGGTAGAGTGCTTAGCAACAAGAACTCAGTTCTTTTAAGTTCTGAAGAAACTGCTGCCAGAAGACATTTGCTCTGGCCAAACATGAAGTCAGACCATGCAGTTACCTTGTACCCCATTCAGATCTCCTAGAAGAAATCATGTAAGCATTTTTCTTCTACTGACATGTTCATATAGGCATGGTGAAGTTTTAGTTCTAGACGGAAGATGGGGACTAACAGAGGTAGCTTCAACTTCCAAAAGTATCTTGGAAGACTCGTATTTTAACTACTTGTGAAGCTGTTGGTCAGAAGAGAGGACACTGCACTCCCAGAGCAAAACATGGGTGCAAGACAAACATCAAACCTATCCCAGCGGTCTTAAAACCAAAATACCGGTAAGTGGGGAAATACTAAACAAAACTAGACCATGTTTCACATCAGTATCTTCCCTCCCTCAGGTAACAGACGTGTTCTTCCTTCCTAAATACACCATTAATATAGTAAATGTTGAAGTTTAGAAAAAGGTTATTCTGCCTTGGGCTAGACGATGCCCAGAAGAGAACAGGATTAAGCTACAACATCCTGAAGATGTTGAAACATCACTGTGATCATTTTTTGTTTACTATTTGCAGCTCCTTGGCAAGTGCAGGAGAAGAGAGAACATAACAAGGTCAAACTGGTATTTCCAATTCCAAGACAGTCTCTCAGACTTTAATTTCCACTGGTATCTAATGGCAAGTCAGTAGTAGAGACTATGAAAGTGCCACTATTCTGCATCACCTAACTGCATAGATGAAGCTGCTGAAAACCATTTCAGCAACACATTCAGTCATTTGTAACATTTCAATATCCACCTCAACAGCAGTGTGTGATGAGTTATAAATTCAGCTCTTCTACATTTCATGTACTGTACCTGCAGCAGAAGTTTGCACTAAGTCGAAGTTTACATCTGTATCTCCACTTCCTCAGTGGGAAAGTAACACATGATTTCAAACCAACTCATTAATAAATAACTACTCCTAGACAAGTCTGAGTTAAAAAGCCAGCAGTGTCCATGAGCAGGAACTAAGGCAAAGAAGCATATAAAACACAATTTGCTTTGGACTCTACAACAGCAGTACTGGGAGTGAGGGCCTCAAATCAGTTTAGCACTAATGAGGTACCCTAACACAGATTCCTCCCATTGTAAATGCACATGTAGAGAAATGCCCAGGTCAAAGTTGAGAGATTTTTTTCCTGAAGATCAGTATATTTTCCAGATGTTTGAAAGCCTCTGCTTTCTTCAGCTCATGATGACTATTAATAGGCATCCTGTGGTTCATCTGCATCACTAGCCTCTGTTTCACTGCTCTGAGAGAGATCTTGTTGGCTCTCTACTCTGTCCAGTTCCAGAAAACTAGTAATGAGTTTGGCAATGGCTTCCACATCACTGGAATAGAAGAAATAATGTAAAAGTTAGTGGAACTGTGTTGTAGACAAAACAAGAACAGGCTAATTCTTGAGAGTAACTGCTTGAAGGGACAGTCAACATATGACATAAAGCATGATTATCTCAATAGTGAAGGCATATCAAGCCACACCATTACTTCCATATCAGAACAAATCAATCCTTTTCCCCACAGTTCCTCCTGCAAGATTCCTATTATCAATACTTAAAATAAATCCTATGTTAACTGATAAATACACTGAATAGAATTTAACAGAATTAATGCCCTCTGCAACTGCACAGCCGAGGTAGTGAGCGTAGCTGCAGCAGACATGCAGCACCAAAGGGATCTTGGATATCTAAATACAATCAGTGTTCTGATGGGAGACAGTGGTACCCAAAAGCCTGCAACTGAAAGCATTAAAGGGTTTAAAGAAGTTAAAATTGAGTAACATGAAGTCACATCAGCAACTATGAAAACTGCGCTGAGTCTCATTACCTGGCTATTACTGACCCATGTGACTGGTACTTCCCACCTCACACATTCTCATTAAAGCCCCCAACACACCTTCTACAGCCCAACACTGCGCTCTGAGTCAGCGGGTGCGAGAATCCAGTGCCAAAGCGGAGCACAACGACATAACCCTTCCCGAAATACCGCACCGTCTCCTCTTCCACGTTCACATCTCGGATCTCATTCAGTGCAGCCACTACTGTAAACACACGTGGAAAACAAAATAGTCTATTAGCATTGACAGTAAATACTCAGCACTGTACTAGTGAGTTGCACCACTGGGACTACATGCTCTTCAGTGCTATTGCTCTGATCTCATACAACCAGGGCAGTCCTGCAAGAGCTGATCTATTCAGGCAAAACAAACACTGCTACCGCACATATCGGCATCAGGAGATGCTACAGCACGTATCAGCTGGTATAGACCCTAATGAACAAGATATACTGCCTCTCAGGAACTGGAGACCATTAGTTTATTACTTATGCTTCCCACTTTGATGACAGTTTAACCATGTTTCTGTACAGGCAGGTAGGTAAACGTGTGTAAATATGAGTAGGTAAATATGCATTAAGTTTACTGAGACTGAACAAATACTGGAATATTAACTGTCCAGAGCATCTGCTGACCTCTGCATCCCTACATTAATGGTACTTGGAACATATTACTAAATAACGTCTCAGGAAGAGATATGCTTGAAAACATACCCTAAAGAAAAACATACCCTAAAGAGAAGCTCAGAAACATTAAACATCCTTTTCTCCCAATTTCTTATGTTCCATCTCTTAGTTTAAAAGCCAATTCAGCTCAAGGACACTGCAAATTTTGCCATTTTTCTAAGCATATTGACAGTTGGCTTGATTTAGACTAGCGAGTAGGATCAAAAAAATCTGACACTGAAGAGGATCTTACTTCAGTTTGCAATGGAGATCCTGTCTCACAGTGACTCAAACAAGTCACATATTAGACTCCAACATATGTTACTCCAACAGGAAGCTCAAGAGAAATAAGATTCTGCATTAAGCTGAACCTACCTAATATGCTGTTTTAAATACATATTTTGTATCTGCAGGATATAACATGCCCGCTTGCACATGATCTCTAAAGTTTTGCCTGCTACCAAAACCAGATTAGATAACAGAAATCTCAACTCCTAGATCCAAATTTTAAGTTTCACCACCAGTCCCACCTGCAAAGCAGGCTAGCCAAGGGAAAAGCAAACCTGCACATTAATATCCCAAAGGAATGGCTAAGACTATTATGGAAAGCAACATGGAAGCCTTGGATTAAAATAACAGGATGCATCCAGCACCCTAACCTGAAAAAGCATTTGGGTCCTAACAGGCTTATATGATAACATCTGCTGCTTATGAACAAAGCAGATCTGGAAACAGATGTGACTAATTTGAGTACAGAACTCCAGAGAAGCTTATTGAAGAGGCATGTATGCATTTCTTCTGTCTGCTCATCACACTTGCTACCACATACTGCCTTCTCACCTTGTTCATGGCCTCCTTTGGAGAAGGTCAGTATTTTTTTGTAAAGATTGAACGTTTTTAAGCAGACTCTTCCCTTGTTCTTATCAAACACAGCTTCCTGAAAAAGAAAAACAAAGAAGTCAAGATATTCTTAAAAACACCATCAGTAGCTATGCTTCAAAGTAAACAATAATAGTTACATGGGAAAATAATCTTGGTAACAGAAAAGTACATAGCTATTTTAGAGCCATTCCTCAATTAGACTGAAAACCACAAACTTGCTCTTGGTTTTAACAGACTTCAACGTATCTCCTGTGTTACCCCTAGAAGGAAATAGAAGCTGGTTTCATTGCCCCTCCTGACACACTCCTTATGTAGTAAGAACGTTGCCTGGAATCAAATTTGAACACTAACTTGGAGCCCTTTCTCCATGAGCTTTCTGGTGAATGCGTTTGGCCTATAGTATAAGCACCCAGTGAACGTAAGCTCCAGTTACACCTTCCACTACATAGTGATCAAGTCCACCAAATTCCAGTGTTGTGCTATATGGGCCAGGTTCACACTAGGTTTAAAACATCCCTGACAGACAATGAAAAAAGGATGCCTCATATCTATGGGTTGCTTACTCTAATGACAACTCGGGTCAGCAAGGTGACAAGCCTACATGATGGGTTGCGGCTCTCAGTCCAGCTCCCAACAAATCAACAACCAGATAAATCAGCTTCACAAACACTCTTTTCCCAGTGGAAAACAGCTGAGTATTCTGGAAGGTTAGATCAATCCTATTTAGTGGTCATTCTGTCATTAGCTGGAACAAAAGCAAGCACAAAACCATGTTTTAGCAGCCAAGTGTGCTATTCATTCTCCCTCTTCTACATAAGAGGAAGAAAAGGCCACAAAACTGTTTGTGGCAAGTCTCCCCTTATAAACCTCTTGTTTTTAGCTTTTCATGCTCATGCTTGTGTAGTGAAAGAATTATTGCCTTAGTTCTAGTATAGCAACCCCAAAGGGTTTCATCCAAACCAAAGCACAACTTGTCTGTTTGAACAGAGCAAGAGCACAGTGCTGCTGGAATCAACATCTGCCAACTGCTTCTGAACTTCCACAACCTCATATTTCCCAAGTTCAACATCTTACCTCCCACTGCTCCAGATTCTGTGCTGCCACAAAGAAACACCCAGCCATATAAAAGAGCTTCCAGGCCAAGCTGTCTGAACAACAGAAAGAAATGCACAAATTTAGGGTTTTTTTCCTTCTTTGGTATTCAAGCAGTCAGTTTTAAGAGCAACATGCTCCCTTTAAATGCAACAAAAGGATAAAGGGTTTCTCTGATGCCATTCATGCCTTTAGTTGTAAGGCAAACTGTTTAACAGCATCTCCCAGGATAAAAATACAGAAACTCCTCATATTTTCCCAAAGACTCCAAGCATATGTATTGTTGGCAAGGCTGTAACATCACTAAACATCTTTCTCCTCTCTAAAAGCAAAGGCATCTACAAAACTCTCAACCTGCTGTCAACCATCAGATATTTGTGCTGCAGAGGGCAGGGGTAAGGGACAATGGAAATTCACTGAGGCAAACATTTATTCATAAAAGGAAGCAGTCAAGCCTCTTGGCAAACAAACATCTGCGCTTTATGTCCTGGAAACATGGACATAAAACATGTACCAACCTAAACAATTTGCTTACTTAAGTTTTTACTGAAGACAGTAGAACAGTAAACTTCATTGCAATGTCTTTAATAAAGGCTGATTCAGCTGTTGCCTTAAGCAGCTTTCACTGGACTCCGCTCTTTAAATGATACATTATTTATATTGGTAGCATATTCCTACACACTATTAAGTTTTAAATTTTGATGTTAACAGGACGGAGCAAAAGAATCACAGGACAGCCTGCAGGACAAATTCCATCAACAGAAGGATACCTGGCATTCAGTGCTGCCTGCTCTTGCAGGGGGTGCAGGAAGCAGACGTAGTGTCTGCTCTCTAAAGGTGTTTGTATGAGTAATCTCTGCCAGAGATGATTTAACAGTTTCCAGAGAAACAGAGTACTTCCACCAAAGGCAAGGTAATCATTTCATTATGGTGGCAGACAATTATTATACATCTTCCCAGGAGAGCTGTGAGGACCAGCTAATGCCATTTACAAAACACACTGAAAGTACAAAATGCCACAGAGTGCTAAATATCATCATTAAAAATACTCTTGCAAATGGAAAGGGAGACCAAGTAAGAAACAGAGCACTAAAGTATGGTAAATCAAATCATACACAGGCAACAGTTAGTATTAGATTTTAATATTCACACCGCAAAATGCAATAGGTACCTCTACTGCCTTTGAGGCCAGACAGAAGCTGCAGAGAGGAGACATCAGCATGAAAAACAGATCAACAGGAAACAACTCTTTAAAATAAAATTATAGGCCATTACCTGCACTGTAATAAGCAGCAGCCAAACCTATGGAGGCTATTCCTAGGATGAGAGGGGAGAGAATTAGGACAAGCAAGCAGTTCAAACCATCTAAAATTCCCCAATAAAATTATGAATATTCATATGTTCATCACTTTTCAAAACAGGGACAAATGTGATTGCAACATCGATCACTACATGAAAGAGTCAGCTGGTATTTTTGCTCTGAACCTCCTGATCTGCAAGACACACAAAGCACAGGGGCTGAGGTCAGTATTTAAAAGGTGATGACAGAATTGGGAACAGAACATCAGGGGAAACCTCAATCTACCCATTACACCACACTTCCTCTCCAGCGCAGTACAACTCGGCACACTGACAAACACTACAATGATATTCTTCCCTTCTATGGGCTCTCTGGAGCCAAAATAAAACTTGTGTGATCAAGCTTGTGTGCTGGAAGCTGCCAGCTCCTTCTCCCACTGAGGAGGAAGCAGTGAAAGAGTGCTTCACACCCCAGAGGGCTGCTGCAACTGCAAAGATCTTGCCTCAGTGACAGTCTGACAAGATGACATAACTGAAAGCAATGATAAGGTTGGAGTGTCACTGCAATGGGATCTGTCTGTTGGAAAGAAGAATATGCCACCTTTTCCCCACCAGTTCTCTCCGTGTGGCCTAAGTACAACTCCATTTTCCTTTCTGCATGTTCAGTAGTGTTTTAAAACAGACGCCTTTCAGAACATCCTCCCTGACTTCCTGTTACATACTGCGTTGTTAAGCATTCGCTGTCAATCACACACAAGATCCAGCCACAGCATTGCTAAACTGCAGGTTTTTCCATTTCTGATGTTTTTCGATGTGAGTATGCATCCCCTTCAGAAGCTTCACATTTACACTGCAACACTACATATAATAAACTTTCTTGTCCTGATCTTTCAGAACTGCCCTAAAATTCTGTCCATGAGCCTCTGAGGTTCTGCAGATGACAGACTGAAAACCTATCAGTCTCACAGTGAAAATACCATGCCGAAAAGCCTACAGACTCATTCAGTGGCTACACTAAAGCAACGTTCAAAGTGCGATGATGCCTCTTCCTGAAAGAAAGATGTCTGAAACACAGGCATCTCTTCTTAGAAGCTCTTTCAGGAATTGACTGTGATCCTCCTCCCTTACAGCAAGCTCCGAAATAAACTGAGGAACCTTATGGTCTTACCAACAAAGAGAGACCAAGAGCGGATGCCAGGGGACCTCTTCAGATGAAGATAGGAACTCGTGCGGTTTTCAACCAACATGTACATCTTCAGAAAGAACTCCCAGCAGTCCAGACTGACTCATGAAACCTGACTGGACAGAAAGAAATGACAAGTGAGACTTCAAAATGACTGCTGACTCCAACACTCCATTCCCAACATTTTTTCAGGACTTATCAAGTCTTAATCTATACTATAAAAGATGTCCAGGGTAGGAACGTTGTATTCCTTCAGTGACCTTGCTGTTCTTAGATCCTACATGACACTGCAATTCTGTACCCACTGCCTAGTTTAGATATAAAGTTCCAGGGGATTTTTTTTCTTCCATTTACTAAAGCAAACTTAGCCAAGTTTTTTCAGCTAAATAAACAGCACAGATGACTTTGATTTCAATCCTTTAGCAACACATCCGAGAGAATGCGAAACCGAAAGAGACAAAACCCACTTATGCATGAGACGCACTCCATCTCCGCTGGATGCCAAGCATCAGATTTTAATTATCAAATGATTCCTGAAGTTGATCTCAATATACTGGAAAATATCTCTGCACATACAAAGCCTGCAACCTCAAAATCCATCAACAAGTTAACCATAACATCACTGCAGAAATCTGGTAGTATTTCAGGAACAACACATCCTACTTAAAACACAATTCATATACCAATTAAATTCATTAATGCAAATGTTGATATAACATCTCCCCCCCATATTCATTCAGCAAAGTGCAAGCATGCAAATGCCAGTACTGACTTAAGGTTGGACCCTCAAAGTCAACAGCATCATCTTGCACAGAGGCTGCTGCTTGCACAGAAGGTGCCTCAGGGATTAAAAACCAGAGATTCCCAGCCTGGTTTGGGTTGGAAGGGATCTTAAAGCTCATCCAGTTCCACCCCACTGCCACGGGCAGGGACACCTTCCACTGGAGCAGGTGGTTCAAAGCACCTTCTTAAAAGTTACGCTTAGAGTAAGTTATAAATATACCTTTAAGTGAACGCATAAATTCTGCTGGCCAATTTTACAGTATTTAGGTATTTTTAGGTATTTGTGGGCTGCTACTTTCACTTGTATTTATTTGGTGTGACACTGAACTGATCTTCAGCACCAAACTAAACATTCACACGTCCCTCCGAGCTCTCTATTGATAGTGATTTAGCAAAAGCCACCCAAACAAGCCCCTTAACAGCTTCACCACACGCATCCACCAGCCCGGACGATGCACGGGGCTTTCCGCACCGCCTCCCCGCAGCGAGAGCCGCACACTAACAGGTCTCCGCACCACCGGGTATGCAGTTAGAGCACCTGCAGCGTGCTGCCGAATCCAGAGCAAACCTCGGGCTTACCCCTGCAAGGGACCCTCGGCTGAGGCTCGCCCGTCCGAGCCGCACCCCAGCCGGGACGAGGCCGCAGCGGCTCCCGCAGCCCTCCTCTCCGGTGCCCTCCTCAGCACCTCAGGTGCGCAGCCGATGGCTCCCGTGGGGCAGTGCAGCGCGGCTCTCCACAGCTCCACCACCACCACATCTTCCTGCGGCAGACCCCACCAGCAGCCTACGCCTCAGCTCGCCCCAAGCCGGACGGACCCCTTCGCCCCCCTCGGCTCGCCCCGCCGGCGGTACCTGCCCAGGGCGCGCAGCAGCACAGCCGCATGGATACGCTTTGAATGGAGCACCCGGACAACTCTGCTTCCTGCAACCCCAAACCACAAAGCGATTTAAGAGTGAGCCAAGCCGCGCCGGCGCGATGCCCGCCTGAAGGAGGAGGGGAAGCGCCAGTGGCCATTTTGGATGAGGGCAGAGAAGGCGGATAAATCCCCCCTGGCCCGCGGGGCCTCCCTGGGTCTGTGCGAGGGAAGCAAGGACAGCCTCGCCCAAGATGGCGGCTCGCTGCCCGCAGTCAAGATGGCGGCCGGGCTGGTGGGTGCAGATTGAGTGTCGATGTTTACTTCGCGTGGTGTTAATTGCGATAAAAGTAGGAGAAAATAAAAATAACAGTGGTGTTCCTGCAGGCCTACTGTTGATGGGATGAATTTCTGTGAGTTGTATGTTGGCTGAAAGCTGGGGTTTGGAAAATTTGGGGAGGAAAGTTTCTAGTTCACTTGAAATGCTAAGTGATTTTCCTGGTGTGGATAGTAGGCTACATTTGACAAATTTGTTGTGTTTCTGGTTTGGTTGAATATCATTTGCATGTGAAAGTTGTTTTCTGTTCAGTCCATTGGAGCAACTGCTCGTGTTATCTTGGGACAAAACGTGTGAACTGCAGGCATCTGTAGTTTAGCTTAATTTCTTAAGTTCTCTTTGTCCAAGTAAACTTACAGCTTCATCTACGAGTTGCATATTGAAAGATGGCCCTGCCCATGGCAGAGGGATTGGACCCCTCCAACCTAAGCCGTTCTGGTCTTCTCGGTTCTGAATAGCATGCTTTTAATTTCTGGTAAGAATCTAGATATTCCTGGGTGTTTGTGCAAGCCCATAACCTGGTATGAGTGTGTTCAGCTGTTCTGAACGCCACTCTTAGTGAACAGCGACTGAAGTACTGATCAGTGGGTTTATAACAGTCCTGAGTGAACTATTTGGAGATGGGGAGAATCCAAAATGACAACAACAACAAAAACTCAAAACCTCCAATTCCATGCTATGGACTTAACGGACTTGAAATAGTAGAAAATACAAAACTGATCTGCAATTTTTCTTTAACTCTTAATGGGAAAAAGCTATTATTATATGAGGAGCTGCAAGAATGAATTGGCTTATGAGTCACGAGGGATCAGCTGCTGGATTTGAATGAAACAGAGGAAGTAATATCACATGTTCTCAACCCAAAGAGGCAGCTGACTGAGGCTCCTGGGAAGAAAAACATATATAAGCATTTGTCAGCTTTTATAAGCAACTGGCTTCTCCAGAAACTGAATGTTAAGCCCTTCTGAGTGACACGAGACAAGAGATTGCTTGTATCTATGGTAAAGTGAAACAAGAAACTCATTTGCCCCTTCCACTCAATGTAAGCCGTGCAGCATATCACTATTATATTTGTTACTCACTGCAAAAATATTAGCAACCACATACTTCTCAGTTCTGCAGCACTCTGAAGTAGGTAAGTGGCATTCTGCCTCGCAGTAAAAAAAGGAAGAAGAAACACGTTTTAAAAGCCAGATCTTGGGCTTAAGGAATAGCGTGAATTCCAAAGCATGTTGCTGCAGAAACAAAAGCTGTTTGCCAAAAGAAACAGCCAGAAATATGTAATTGACTCTTTGTAGGCTTCTTGCTTGCTAATACAGATTTATTGTAAGATGTTGTAGGCTAAATGCACTTCTAACTTTTATTCCCTAAACCCAAGAACATTTAAATAGAACTGGCCTTTAGTTTATTTGTTTGACACTAGTCAGATTTCTGTCCCTTTTTCCTAATTTCAGAGCATTATTTTTCCAAGCTTCTTATACTTCTCCCACCCCCAAGGTCTTAAACTTAGAAATTCAGCTGCATAATAAGCATGTGATCGTATTAGCGTGCCAGGATAGAATTCCTAGTGTGCCTGATTTTAAACGGCTGGAAACAGTCACCAGCCCAGTGTTGTTTTGTGGTGAAACTGAACTGGCTGCAAGTCCTGGCTGTAAATGAGCTCATCCCATGGAGCAATGTGTGGTGCCCCACTGACCCCTATGGGAACAGTGTGTATAAAGCCTGGGGAGTACTAATTTCATGGAATACATGTTTACCAGCTGAAATTAAGATTTATTGCAGCTAATTCTGGCAGCTGTTGAGTGCCATATGCTGTCACTAGCTTGAGGTGGCATTTACAGCTCGTGATGCCTTGCAGGGCTCATACATAACCTCTTAAAGCTTTCTGGAGTCATGCAGTGTACTGTTGTCATGAAGGAATACTTCAAAGTTTCTATCTCATTCTTGGTGTAAATGCTTTAGGCACAGGTATAAATGTTGAATGGAGCAATGGAGGCCAAATAGATGAAGAGAGGCCATAAAAGCCGGTCATGCTCTCAAGTGCTACCTGCTGCTGACATAGGAAAGCTTTTTTATATTGTGAGGTTTTTTGGAAGTAGCCTTGCAAGGGTAAGAACTGTTACCCCCCCACCCGAGGGCAGATGAAACCCGGATGGTGCTTTGTGCTCTTGGGTTGTCAGGCAAGGTGTGATGCTGATTGATCCCATGTTCTATGGGAAAATGGCATCAATAGCTAATGGAAAGCAGAAATTGCTTTTGGCAATAAAATAAATGGACATCTAAGTATCTAATGATCACAGGAGTAGAGGCTTATGCTGTGCTTTGAAACATTGATTCCTTGCACGCTCTTGTGTTCGTATAGGGTTTTTTCTCTCTTTTTGATTCTTAAATTGAAATTAATTCCATCCAGGTATTTCCTTAGGCCGAAGTAGCTGTGCTTAGGATGCATACCTAGGATGTCCTTAGTGTTTCTGCAGATATTTCAGTTTTCATGTAGTTCTCTATTTTTCATTGTAAACATAAAGGAATATGAGGGGAAATAAGTCCTTTAAATAATATTTGTGCAAAGTCACAGAAATATTCCAAACAGCTGTGTCTTTTGATGAACTGCAGTATCAGTTTTGGATAATAAATGCAAGCATAATCATCAAAGTGTGAAACAGAAGGATTTTAGCTGTGCCTTTAAGTGCAAATCTCAACACATTCCTAATTTAGAGCTTTCATCTGTGCCAGCACCACATTTGTCAGTGGAACTATGGCTATTGTATCCTTGTGGAGTATGCTGCGAGATTGGCGTAGCTTTTTAGGATGAAAATGTTCACCCTAAGGAAGGGAAACGATGTCAGAGCAAGCTGCATTCCTGCAACTCTGCAGGAAATGCAAGTTCTTAAGTTGCTTGGGGATTGCTCTAGTGATCAGTGCTTTTAAAAGGACTGGTGTTAATATGGTAATGGGAATGTGAAAGCATTTTGACTGAAGACTCCAGAAGCACAGAAAATGCTGACTGAAGCTATTACAGTTTTTACCTGAAACCAGGATTAGTGATTATTTTTCCGGGATGTGTCCAAAGCAGTGTCAGCTTATTTTTCTTTAAATGGGCAGTGGGAAAGTGTTTCTGTTTGCTTGCTTTATGGTAAAGCTAAGGAATTCCTGATTTCCAGGACCTCGGTGACAATTCACCTGCAGTCTGTAAATGAAAGACAAGCAAAAGGCATTATTTTTATGTCCTGCTCTGGAGTTATCTTTAAAACACTGATTAATTTGGCTGTGAAATCTTGAGCAGCTCAATCCACGACCATTTGAATCTCTGGATTGTGAGATCTCTTAGGGAGAGTTGCAGTGAAACAAGTTGTTAAAGGTCTGTGTTTGGGGGCAGGCTTCTGCAGCCGGGACTGTGGCTTGCTCCGTCCGCCCGCCCGCTGCCGCGGGCATGAGCACAAGTGCTGCCTGCGGTTAAAGCATGAGGCGTGTGACGGGAGGGGATGTACTCGGTGCACTTAATAAAGAAAAGTGGCAGCTTAGAATGGAAATCGCATGTTTGTTGGGAGTTCTGTGGTTTCATTTCCAAAGTGCCATTTCATCCTTGCAAGACCCTGAGCAACTGGAGGTGTGTTTCTGACGTTGCTGTTTGAATGCGCTCGGCGTAGAGAGGAGCGAGAGGTGCTTGAACCTTTCTGTTCAGATGTTACGAGCCGCGGTTTGTCACTCCTCTGTGACATGGATCAGAAGCATCCTACGTGGTGCTCTGGGGCCTCCGAGGCTGTGGGAGGCTGGTGTGTGAGTTAACGATGCTGTGTGTCAGGAGGTGCGATTCCTGCCTGCGATAGGCATCGCCAAGACTTGTGTTTTGTTGCAGAAATGGGAGACGATAGAGTAGCGGTTACATAAATCGGTACTGAAGTTGTATTTAGAAACGTCCGTCCATCGTGTTGTTTCATTTTAAAGGAACTGAGAAGAAAACAAAAAGGGGGGAGAAAAACATTTCTGCAACCGCAAAATTATGTCTATAACAGCACACGGATGTTTAAAGACCTCGCGAAGCGGCTCCGTGCCTCAGCACGGCTCTGGGGACAGCCGCCCGCCGCGCTGCCCGGTGCCCGTAAGGCAGCGGCCAAGCTGGGGGCCGCCGTGCCTCCACCCCAGCTCGGGCTGTGCTGCGGGGCCCGGCAGGTCCCAGCCCCGCTCCTGCTGCGCTGCGCGGTGCGGCGCTGCGCGGCGTTCCCGGTTGCATCGCGGACGCGCGG
>JANRGW010031561.1:0-43060 GCA_024733675.1 Psilopsiagon aymara | reverse complement strand
AGTTCTTGCAGGCCCTTCCTTTATGCTTTGCAGCAAGGGGCTGATGTCCCCACACTGGCTGGTGTCACCCAGCAGCAGTGGTACACCTGAGGGTATCCCTTTCCTGCAGCACCCATCCTGCTGCTCCCCGACCCTGTGCCCCTCCTCTACCCCCCGTCTGCATCCTGCATTGCAAAGGCTTACTCAGCATTGCAGGGGGGTTTCTTCATCCCCCTCCCCAGTCCCCCCTTGCACCCAGGGTGATGGGACGCTGCTCCTGCTCTACCCCTCAGCCCCCGGGTTTGGTCTATGGCGCCGCAGGTCCCTGCCTCTGGAGGGCAGCATGAGGACAGAGCTGTGTCTTGGAGAGTTGTTTTTAATAGAAAGGCTATTATTACATTGTCTATTTTATCAATACGGGTCATAATCGCTGTATTTTTTATCAGTGCTGATTTCCATACAGCTCCCAGCATGTGTGTCAAATAGCATCGGGCCAATAATAAAGTTTGTAAAATATCTTAAGCCGTTTCCTGCCCAGATCATTGCCCAAGGCTGGGACCAGGGTGGCTTGGGATGGAGACCAAGGATGCTCCAGGGCCAGGCGGGTGCCTCCAGCCAAGGGGAGCACCGGGGGAGGATTTTATTGTTCATAAATTATATCTTTTTCTCATAAAAAATCGTTTCAGGTTACATCTTGCAGGTGCCACAACTGAAGGAGGTGCAGTGGAGCCCCGGGGGCTGGCTGGAGCCTGCGGGGGCTGCACAGGGGTCCTGGGGGGGCTGGAAGAGGACAATGCTGGGCCAGTGGCTGAGGGGACACCAAGCATCCCCCTCCTGGGCTGTGCCCCCCCCCAATCTGCTGCTGTGCTCCCCAGCCCCTCGCTCCTGCCCCATGTGGTCCCCATCCATCTGCTCCAGCCCCAGGAGATGAAGCAGCAGCGCACGGACCATTGAAGCAGCCCCTTTCCTGCGGCAAGAGCCATCGGAGGGGACACAGCAGCTACGAGCCATCCCGTCTGGGTGGGCAAGAGCCCTGCCTGCATGGGGACCCACCAGCGGCCGCCCGCATGCCCGGGGCTCCCGGTGCGCCACAGAGCACCCGCTGCACTTGGGAGTTGAAAGTGCAAATATGCCAAACACAGTGGAAAAGGCAAAACCTCCGAGGGCTCTGCCCAGCGTTCAACCGCTCGCCCACAGGAGGCACAGTTCCTGCCTGGAAAACCCTCTTCTCCCCGTTTCCATAGTGAGGATATGGACCCCGTGCTGGCTCAGGGCGAGCGGCAGCGGGAGCTATGGGATCGGCCCAGGAGGCAGCTTGCTCGTGGGCGCACTTCCCTGCAATAAGCTTAACAAGTGTGTGTGTGTATATATATATATTTCTCTTTTTTTTAACCTATATCTATCTCTTTCTCTCATGCAGCTCTAGTAATAGAGGACGAGCAAACAGCCAAGCAAGAGGTCTGGATGGGAGAGCCTGTCTGCGGGGAGCAGGGTGCCCCTTCGCCCGCTGGGCACCCAGGCACCCCAAGGCACGCTTAAACAGAGCCCTCACCCCAAAAAGCATCATTTTTCCTAGCTTACATTTTACAGCAGTACCGTAATTCCCAACTGTACAGACAGACCGCAGCCATCCCCGTCCCGGCGGGGGCTGTGCTACCACTGTCCCACCACCTCCCAGCCTGGAAACTGGGGTCTGGCAGGAGCTGGGAGCTGCCTACAGCACCCACCACCCCTTTGGCTTGCACAGGGTATCCCGGCTATCCTGCCTGTACCAGGGGTCCCTCTGGCTGGGCAGGGGCAGCGGAGAGACCATCTCCCCAGTGCCATTGCTGCTATGAAGCACAGCTCGCTTCTGGAGAGCTGTTTTTCAGCTGAGGCCATTCTCCCAACCATGGTGAGCTGCTGCTAAGCCTAGAAGCAAACTTGCCTACGGGACATGCTGCTGTTGTGCAGCAAAGGACAGGCTACGGGCAGTGGTTTAACCCTCTGCCACCGAGGGGAGCAAGCTGGGTCTGGAGAAGCGAGAACTGGGGCGCTAGCGGGAGCCTTTGCCTTTCAAAGCAGCAGGGCTAAATAAATTCCGCCTAAAGATGAAGTCCGGGCAGGCGGACATGCAGTGGTGAGGAGGCGGCGGGTGCCATGCGGCACAGCGGGCACCGGCTCTGCGTCAGCTGATGAGCGGCGCCGAGCGGTCGTTCGTCACCGTTGGCTTCAGCTGGACGTTGGCAAAGGGGTTTCTGCAGAGAGAGAGGAAGCGGTTTAGCAGGAGGGAGGGTGGCAGCGGGGCCTGTGAGGATGGGCACGGGCGCAGCGAGCGGCGACGTGGAGACACCCCCAAAAGCTTTTGCTGTGCTCGGTGCAGAGGCTGCGCTGGGCACCCCTCGAGGCTCAGCCCGAGGCCATCAGAGATCCTGGAGCCACCGGTCCCATTCCCTCCATCTGCCTGGGACCAGCAGCATTTGGGATGGGGTGAAGCTGGAAATGCTCTGCCCTGTGAGCCCCTGAGCTGCTCCCAGCTCCTCTGCTTCTCTCCCTGTTAAAGCCATGGTGGATGTAAGACATGAGGTGGCAAATGCTGCTGCATGCGGGGTGTTCTCTACCTTCCTCTCCAGCAGGACTAAAGCTGGGGCTGCTAAGCAGGGAGCCAAGGCTGGAGAAGCGGTTCTAAACCCCGGACTGTGCTTGAATCATTTCCACACACGAGCAGCCCTGTGCTGCTATGGGGGAGCAGAGAGGGGATTATGGCTCCGTGTTTGCCGTGGGACTCGTGGGCAGCCCCTGGCTAAGAGCAGAGCATCCAGCTCCATGCAGAGGATTTGTGCTGTGCCAGCTGAGAACCCTTTGCAGAAGTTCAGTACCCAAGAAACAAGGTGGATGTGCCGGAGGAGCTCAGCAGGGCCACAGGACCGAGCACAGCCCAGCTCCCAGCACACCAGCCCGGAGACCAGCCAGGCTTTTACCTACCTGGGGTAGTGGCAGTGCTTTCCAGGGCCGGCTCATTGCTGCCACAGCCCTGGCATGCACAGGTCCTGTGGCTGGAACCAGGGACAAGTGCTGCTGTGACATGGGGAGCACCCTTACCTGCCCCAGGAGGTCCCCTCTGGGTGTTAACTCAGGTGCAGACAGCTATCAGGACACACCAGGTCCAAACATGCACCAGCACAGCAGCCAAGGGAGCCACAGAGCACCCCTGCATGCCCCTGCCCCTCCTGCCTGCGGACAGACAGCCTTTCCCTGTCCCCATGGAGCTGCACAAAGCCTTTTCCTTTCTGCAACTGAGGCGATGGCCACGACCCACAGCAAAGCCACCTCGGGGCCACCGGCCGCTCACAGCCCTGCCGTCCCAGGCACGGATGCAGGTAAGTGTCAGCAAGACAAACAGGACCAGAAGGTTAAGCCACGTTAGGAGCTGCTGTGATTAGTGGCCACCTCTACCTGGAGCCAAGCAGCTGTGGGACACTGGGGACATCCCTCTGCAGCCACCCCCACTAAAAGGCACTTGCTGCCTCCCCCAGCCCTGCTCCCCTTCCATCCCTCACCTCTCCAAATGCGCTTTTGCTTTCCTTAGAAGATAAGTGGCTTCTGCTCAAAAATAGGGTAATTAATTTCCCACCTAATTAATGCAGCTTCTTAGATCACTTTCCCCCCAGGATGCCAAAATAGATTCTCAGGACTGGAGGGAGAGGAAAGGTTGCTTTGATGAGTCACCAGGGATTGTTATTTAACTGTTTTTGTTCTGGCAGAGAAGAGCCCTTGGGATGGGAGCCCACAGCTCCGTCAGGAAAACCAGCTCATGGATCAAAGAGAAACAGGGAAGGGGCTCTCCTGGGCTCCGCAGTGCCAGCGAGGTGGGTCCCGGCTCCTGGGGAAACTCCTCCATCTCTGCCCTGAGGCCATGGCTGGGATGAGGAGGGCTCCTGAGACACGTCCCAAAGGTGGTCTATAAGCAAAAGAAGCTGCTCAAAGAACTTGACATTAGTACGGATGTGCTCCAGGGCTGGGGACAGCGATGCAGCGACTGGTGGGACAGTGGTCGCTGGACACCTACAACCAAAGAGGCTGGTTATGGGGAGCAGGGAAGCAGCAGCTCGGCATTCCCAAGGGAAGCGTGGCCCCAGCGGTCTGCGGTGCAAGGAGCTGTGCGATGCAGCGCGGTTACACCGGGAGCTCCCGCCACCAGGACAAGCGGTGACCGAGGGAGGGATGTGCTCAGCCGGGTGCGGGGGGGAAGCAGAGCGGTGGCACCGTGCCCGCGCAGCCCCGCGGCCGTCACCCGCTGCCCAGCGCCAGCACACCCAGGGCTCGGCCCCCCGAGACCATCAACTTACTAACTACGGGCAGGGGCAGCTCAAAACCTGGCCACTTCAACATCGGGGCTGCAAGGGAAAGAGAAGGCAGGTTGGAGGACACCGGGGTGCGCTCCGACCCCCGGGTGGGAACAGAAGGTGTTGGTTAAGGAGAGGCACCGGGCTGTGATCCCACACACAGCGCCTCCGGACAGAGGAAGCAGGAGGAAGAAGAAGGAAAAGGAGGAAAAGTGGTGTTTATGGAGCTGCTGGTGCTGCGAGGAGGGGAAGGAAGGGCACGGCCAGCCGGGAGCCACCTGCGGGGAGGAGAGGCCAGGCATGTCGGGGGCTACGGAAGGGAGGGGGGCTGCTTCCTTCCCCCTGCATCGGCATCGCCGCTTTCCCACTGCCGGGAAAGCGCAGCCGCAGCGTTGGCATGAGACAAGCGCAGCATCAGCAGCATCATCCTCCCCTCGAGATGCACACGGAGGAGGGGACCCAGCCCTTAAACAGTTTTAGCTGCTCCCGCTCAGCAAAAAGCTGTTTAAAGCCTCGGGGCTGAGCGCGGGCAGGCAGCACCCGGGTATCCCCCGGCCTCGGAATGCCACGGGGATGGAGAAGGGAACACAAAAATGGCATGGCAACGTGCAGAGGGCGATGCGATGGGCAGCACACAGGCACGGCAGCCGAAAAAGACACCGAGGCCCAGCTCAATGCAATAAATAAAACTTTTATTCAAACAAGAACTCAGTACAGGGCACATTTCTCTCTCTGGCTTTAAAAAAGGGGTTTCAGCACTTTACAATCTCCATACAGGCTTCACTAGGCTGGGGTGGGGTTTCACCCCCCCTCCTCTACATTTAGCCATTCAGCATGAAATATCCTGTGTTAAAAATCTTTAGCAAAAGGACATTGATGCGAGAGGGTCTTGTTACAGTCTGCCCATAGGCGAGTATAGAAAACAAAGCCGTGTCCGTGTGTGTGTCTCTTGCCAGCAATGTCCCAGTAAACAGGCAATGTGACAGGTCGTAAAAATCACATCAGAAAAAGAAAGCGTGGGCAGCTTTGCAGTGGAGACGGCCACGGGAAGGGCTCTGCACCCCAAGTGCCGAGGGGAGACCCCCGGGTGCTGCCGATCCCACCTCCCCGGCCAAGCCGGGTGTAGGGATGCGGCCCCGCGCCCGCCCCAGCGCTGACGTGAGGTAACAATACCTTGCTACAAAAAATATATATATGTACTTATAAAACAACCAGGAATAACCCTTCCAGGGGGGCTGCCGGCTGCGCCCCACGGCCGGCGGGACCCCAGCCCTAAAGCAGCCCTTTCTTTAGGTGCTCTGCGCTATCCCCTTCTCCCAAAGCCACCGCAGTGGGTGGTTGGGTGGAAGCGGATGAGGCTGGGAGCAGCATCCCGGGTGCGGGCATCCCGGATGCTCAGTAACAGTACGGACACCAGAGGCCATGCATATCTGTTCCAGTGTGGGAGGTTGTGTCCAGGCTCGTGCGAGGCGCTGGCAGCCCCGGAGGAGGGGTGATAGTGCATCGCTAACGGTCACAGGGGGTACAAAAAACCGGGTCCCACTAACGTGTCAACTGCATCCGGGCTGCTGCAAAGCGAGCGCAGCCCCAGCGGCAGTTTCTGCTCAGAAAAAGGCTTCAGAAACAAGGGCACTGTGAACACCGGGCGGGTGGAGAAGCACCATGGTTTCCTTGAAGATCACAAGAGTTTAAAATCCAAAGGAAGTAGAGAAAGAGAAATGAAGGGGAAAGAAAACCAAAAAGAAGTGGGGAAAGAAGCAGAAAGCTCTTCCAAGCAGCCGCTAGCCAAGGTGTCCTCACACCGTTGATACCAAACTGCCACTGCCACTGCGGAACAAAGCACAGGAGACTGCCAGAGGGGCCGGGACCACGGCACGCGCTGCGAGGCAGCACCATGCCCGGGAGCTCCGCTCCGCAGTTCAGTGCCACAGGGATCGGCACCGGAGCAGGGCAGAGAGCATGGCCCCTGCCCATCACCACTGTGCTCACAGTCCCCATGTTTTGGGTTATCCCCAAGAGTGAGAAGGGGCTGCGAGGCAGAGGGAATGCGGATGGAGGAGCTGCTGGGTGGGAGAAGATGCTGGGGAATGACCCCAACAGTTGCGCTCCCCATGGCCTTGCTATCCAAAGGAGGTTGGGGAGGTTGACTCTCTCCGGAGGAGCATGAGCCCAAGCGAGTGCGAGGTCAGGGACACAGGGGCTGCCCCAGGACCTGCCCTCCCCTGGAGTTGTTGGGTCCCTCCATGCTCAGATGAGACCTGCACTGTGTTCTCCACCCCACAACCTCATCTCCACCACCGCGTGTGCCCTGAGGAGCCCACACAGGGACCCTCATGGGGACACGGCTCAACAGCTTCACCCAGAACCAACACAAACAATTCACTTTCAGTCAATGCGACAGGAAGATGAGGGCTTACCTGCTGACGGACCGCGTCCCGTAGTCATCCAGACCCTGTGGAGAGGAGGGGAGGAAGCATGGTGAGGGGTGAGGGACGTGGGGCTGAGCCCGTTCAGGTGCACTGGAGGGTCACACCAACAGACCAAAGTGCATCGGGACCCAGGGCCAATGCATTTGGAGTGGAAAGAGGAAATGGAGATGATTCAAGTGGGATTTAGGGAGCAGGGAGGAAAGTGGCTCCACTCTCTTCAGAGAAGGACTTGAACTGCAAGCGAAGGGAAAGCAACAGGCAGGAGAGCCCCAGTCTGCTCTGCCCGGCCCGACTGAGGTGCACAGCTCCAGTTGCTTTTGAGACGTGAGACACTTGAAAAAGGACTGAACAAGTCACCAGTGAAATGCTCTGTGGAAGGTGTTTCTCTGTATTAACTCCCACCAGAAACCCACAGGGTTTTGGACCATTTTCTCCTTCAGCTGGTACTGAACAGCCTGTGCAGCAGGGAAGGACTGCATTGGTCTGAGGAGCAGATGGGGACTGGCGCTGGAGCATGTACCTTGAGGACATCGCTCCTTGGGTGAGGACGTGCCCTGGGATATGACCATGGAGCTCCATGGGACCACTCCAAGAAGGAGCAGGAGAAGGATGGCCATGCATCATGGATCAGAGACCCATATTTCCATGGTCGCAGGAATGCTGCCAGTCACAAACCCCCAAATCCAGCAGCAAACCCTGCTGGGAAACCCCAGCAAACATCAAGAAGTGGGGCTGCAGAGAGGACCAGATCCCACTGGATCTGCTGCCTCCTCAGAGCATCCTGCTGAAGGGTCGGGTGCTGCATGGCTGCCTCTCCCCCTCCTCATCCTCTCCCCATCTGCCAGCACATGCCAAGCGCTCCGGGGAAGCCCACGTGGCTCATCCTCATTGTTCTGGTGGGGAAGCCCCACTACCCCAGTGGCTGATCTCATCCACACGTGCATCCTCCCATCTCATTATCTCAGAAGCCCTGAGCTCATCTTGGACATCACCAGAGCCCTGGCCAGGGCCTGCTCCAGCCCCATGCGCTCACCCCAGCATCCCCACGGGGCCATCACCGGTTTGACCTGGCCTGTACCAGAGAAAATGCTTCCAGCTGCCTGTGAGCAGCCTGTTTCTGGTGGGAGGCTCCCATGGAGTCAGCAAGTGTTGTCCTCTGGGGGTTTACGGTGGCATTTTGTGCCATTTGCTCCCTGTGCCTTGCCTGTTCTGCCCAGGTGACCCAAATTGGCCAAACCTCCCCATCCACTGCTCTCCTCACCCACTGCATCCCTGCATCCCCTGTCCCCTCTCCCCAGGAGAGGTGCTCGGAAGGAGTTGTGGCTCCAGGCAGGGCACACGGATCACCAGGCAAAACCCGGCAACTGCCCGTAAATCCCAAGGGAAACATTGCGTGTGTTCAGACTTACTGCTGTCGACCTAGTGTAAGGCTTGTAGTGAGCGGAGGGTGGTTGGCAGAGGCCACTGGAATAGTCTTTAATTGCACAACCATAGGGCATTAGGTAGTCCTACAAACAACGAACAGAGGTTGGAGAGCAGCCCTCCGTGGACGGAGAACACGCTTAACACATTTCATCCTGCTTTAAAACCATCTGCGGGACGGAGAAGCTGCGGACACCCGGGCTGGGCTCCCACGGGGACTGACGCCCAGGGATTCGCCCTAGCACCTCCTGTTTATAAAGCATCCCTCCCAAAGTGGGAGCAGCCCCCACTGCCCCACGGGCTCACCTGGGAGAAGGCGGGCACGGCCACGCTGTACGGCCTCTGCTTGAAGGTGTTGGCACCTTGTGCCGGGAAGGCTTGCGAGGCCATGCCGTAGTCCGGTGGTGGGATGGCGATGTCATCCTTGTCCAGGAGGTTGCCGGTGCTGCTGCTCTTCCCTTGCTGCAGGCTGGAGTGGGGGGACACCAAAGCAGAGGCATCAGCACCAGGCCAGCCCAGTCTGAGGCCCCCAGGCTGCCCGTCCACCCACAGTGGGGGACTCCATGGCCAAAGACACCCCCTGAGACAGCTACTGCCTGCCTGTGCTGGGAGTTATTCCTGACAACATGCCTTGTGTCCTGGGAAAGTGGACTATTCATAGAACCATGGAATGGGTTGGAAGGGACCTTAAAGCTCCTCCAGCTCCAACCCCTGCTATGGGCAGGGACACCTTCCATAGAGCAGCTTGCTCCAAGCCCCTGCGTCCAACAGCTTCTTCCTAACGTCTCATCTGAATCTCCACTCTGTCAGTTTAAAACCAGATCCCTTTGTTCTATCACTACATGCCCTTGTAAGAAATCCCGCTTCATTCATCTCCATCCCAAGCCCACAGTTCTGCCCTGGGAGCGGGGCAGCCACCCACCCAGCACAATGCTCCTACCTCGTGTGGACCCGCTCGCTGCCATCGTTGTCAAGGACCCGCGTGTAGGAGAAAGGAAACCAGCCCCTCCTGGAAAGCAAAGGCAGCGATGAAACCGAACCCACGCTTACACGTGGAGGACGCAGAAGAGGCCGTACCCGGGGTGCAGTGGTTCCCAAGGACAGCCCTGGCACTCACAGCTTTGTTTTCTCGCTCTCCCCGTAGTGCCAGCCATCCCGGGCCTCGGGCACCAGCAGTGTGATGAGATCACCCTCCTTGAAGCTCAGGAGGGTGCTGTTATCTCCGGCAGCGTGAGAGAAAATGGCCTGCACCCTCGTCCTGCCGTTCCTCTCGAGCCCTGCGGCCATGGAGCTGGACCGTGGCAGTGTCTTGTTTTCAGCTGGTGGGAGAGAGACCAATGAGCACCTCAAAGTCCTTCACCCCACGGCCATACCCAGGCACAACCCGGAGGGACGAGGGGCAGGACAACCTTGCCAAGACACGTTCCTAACCCTGCTTATCGTACCCATGTGCCAATACAACCTTCAGGGAGACTCACTTTCCCACCCCCATCCCAGGCAGGATCAAGCCACTGCTCTTGGCATCACCCTCCAGCCATGGCTGCTCCCTGCTCAATATTCCTCAAGGTTTTCCTCCTGGAAAACCCGCAGCAGAGTCCGTCTCCGCTCACCTCCTAACCCCCGGCTCCAGAGGCACAAGCAGCACTACACTGGAGCGATGCTGCCGGTCTCCCTCCCAGCACCACCAGCACCCCCCTGGAGCACGGATGGAGCCTCACCTGAGGCGTAGCTGTTTTTCGGTGCCACGTTTTTGCGAACTGGGAGCGTGTTGGAGTAAGAGTCACTCAGCTGCTTCTGAGGCTGGGGAGGAGATAAAGATTTGGGCTGTGCTGGCTTCATCTCAGACCAGTGGTTGTACCCATCACTGTCTGGGCCTGAGACTCCGTTCATCACCGGCATGGCCTCCTGCGCCGACATGCGCTACGGAGAGAGGAGAGGAGGGGGGAAGATGGGGAATGTCTTCATTAGGGCATCCCACCGCAGCTCCCGCCGCGGGGGACAGCTCCAGGGAGGTGGTGCACAGCAACCAGAGCTTCAGCCGGGTGGGCTGAGCTCCTGCCTGAGACAGTGCTCTGGGGGAGCAGTGGGGTCACCACTATGGTCTTTTACTGCCCCAAGCTGACCTGTACCTGATAAACCCCTCTTGGGCTCAGCTCATGCCTCCACATTGGGGGGGACCCTTTTCATGCCATGGGTCACTCCTGGTGGTAACTGGGGCATCTCGGTTCAGCCCCACAGCTCTGGGACCACCCTGACCAGGCGAGTCCAGCTCATGGGTTCCCCAATTCCCCCCCAAGAGTCTCTGCAGCCCCTGCCCCTTTGGAAGCGGGATGGGATGGGACAGGCGGCCCATTCCCATGCCAGGCTTCTTCCCACATCCCAGGGCAGCACATGCATGGAGCTGCCCATCCCTGCACATCAATGGCAGTCCATCAAGAGGCAACTTGCTGAGGACAACGGTGACACTGGCCCGGGCTCGTCCCTCCAGCTTTGCTCAGAAGGGCAGCACAGCTTCCACCATGGAGATACTTACTCCTACAAAAGGTGCCAGCTCCGGGGGGACAGGGAGAGGTTTGGCACCAGGGATGGGGTCAGAGATGATGAGGTTGGATTTGGATGTAGACAGAGGGCTGGGCATAATGGTGCCATTGCTGCTGGCAGCCATCTGCTGCATCAGTTGGATAGCGCGGTCCGGGATCTTGTTGGGATCCGAGCAGGACTGTTGCCACAGCGGCAGCTTCTGTGTCAGCATCTCCTTCCCCTGCAATAGAGAAATGAGGTGTGAGGGCACAGGAGCTGGCCTGATCCTGGCCAAGAGACTGATCAGCTCCTCTGTGCATGGCATGGGTGAGATAACAACAGGGACTGATCACTTCCAGGCTCTGCCAGCAGCTGAGTCAGGAAGGGGGCATGAAAAATGGAAAGGAGGGAAGGAAAAGGTAATTTATCTCCCCAGCTTATCGTGATGTATCCTGCATGGGGCAGCTCTCAGCCACTGGGCTCCTTGTGGAACAGCATCAATGGACTGAGCAGGGATATAAACCTGCCCGAAGGCCTGGCAGGGCTGTCGCCCATATCCCAAGGAATGAGCTCCTTGTTTAGGGCTGCTCAGTTCTGACAGTCTCTGGCCCTGGCACCCTGCAGTTGAACCCCTGCTCCCTGTCCCTGGGGCAGAGGGTGACCTGACGCCTCTGACTGACATCTCAGCCGGTCTCACCAAAACGCCAATCTGAAGGTCCCGGACTGTTTCACACTGGCCCCGGAGAGGCACAGCCTCATCACGCAGCCTCTGAGCACCCCCAGAGCTGCAGCAGTGGAGCCGGTGCCAGGCTGGAGCGGGGCCAGGCACCCACCTCACACATACACCCACCGTGCTCTGGGTGTGCCACCCGCAGCGTCCCCCCGCACCATCACCCTCCATGTGCTGCATGGAAGTTCTGGGGTTCACCGTGCTGCAGCCACGCTGCGGGTGCCGGCACCCTCGTGCCTTCTGATCCCCCCACTCCCGGGGGGAACGCTCCCCCCTCTGCTCCCCAGGAGGAGTTCACATATGCCAAGCATGGATCCAGCCCGCAGCGCGGTGCGAGGAGCGCGCTGACTAATCCAAACTCCTGCTCCGCGGTGCCAAGAGCGGTGGTGACAGATGGATGCTGTGAGCAACGGGGGGTGGCAGTGGGGAACAACCAGAACAACGGGAGCATGAGGCTGCAGGAGCAGCACTGGCGTTCCCAGCCCTCATCCGCACGGATTCTGCTCTGGATCAGCGCAGGGAGCCGCTGCTCCTCAGGCTGGCTGGCAGCAGCTCCAGCCCCTGGCCCAGGAGAGGTGGGATGCCAGGAACAGGCAGGAGGGGGGCTGGAGCAGTTTAATCTCTGGTTTAATCCCCACCTTGGCAAGGCCAGGGGTAAGGCGCAGGTTGAACAGGCAGACAGCACTGCCCAACTGCAAGCAGGAATGGTGCTGCTTTACATTGCTTCTGCCTTTACAGATCACAGAATGGTTTGGGTTCGAAGGGACCCTAAAGACCATTTAGTTCCAACTTCTTCTGGACAACGAGCTGATGCAGGAGAAACCTGACCAGCCTTTGCCAGGACAGAGCCCTCACACCTCAGTGACCACAACATGCAGGAGGGAAGAACTCAGCCCCATTCACCTCCCACAGCTTCTCCTGCACAGGTGAAGTTGTACAGTGGAGGGCCTGGACTGCTGGGGTGAGACAAATGGCATGATACACTGCCAGAACCCCCGCAAACAAACCAGTGTCAGCCTCATCTACCTCCTGCAGCCAGAAGCTGCTTTTGAGATGCACAGCAGCACCCATGGGAGACATATCCCCTTGTTCTGAGGAGGGTGCAGTCCTACATCTCCCAGTCCAGAACACATGTGTCTCCCTGGGCATCCCGTTTGCAGGTCACCCACTGATGTGTTTCTTTCCCTCTGCACCAGCTGCAACTTTGCGGGTATATCAGCCTGTTCTATAGGCAACAGGAGCATCCACCCAGGACCTGCAGCCCTGCAACTGCAGGAGCACGGCATCAGACTGGCATCTCCAGTGGGACTGACTCACCTTGGCATGGTAGGTGATGGCGCTCTTGGCTACTGCACACTGTTTCTCGACCAGGAAGCAGAACCGTCTCCTCTCCTCCGTGAGAGCTGTCTTATAGCCATCAGAGACGTAGTTTTCCAGCTCACCCTGCTTGTTGCTGATGGCTTCGATGTACTAGAACAGAAGAGGAGCAGAGAGGTGGCTGCCTTCATTACCTTGGTAGTTTTCCTCTCCGTGGGCAGCGCAGGGGATCACAGAATGGTTCGGGTTGGGAAGGACTTTAAAGCTCATCCAGTTCCAACCCCCTTCCACGGGCTGGAGCCTGCGCCAGCGCAGCAGCATCCTCTGGAGCGGGGTCAGCAGCGTGCTCGCGGGGCGCTCACAGGACCCCCCCGCACAGGACACGCACACGTGTGCCTCCAACCGCCTTTACTCACCAGAACCCCCCACGCAGAGGCGCTGACTCAGCACGTGGGCTGCGAGCCGCGCGGGAGCCGGGACGAACTGTACCGGAGCAGCCGCCCGCTCACCAAACGGGCCCCGGAGCCGGGCCCAGGCACCGGCACCGGCGCTGGGGGGTGCCCTCATCACCCGGGCTGGCAACGGAGCCCACAGCCCCGCGCTCATCCCCGCAGCGCGCAAAGCACCGCGGCACCCAGCGCGGGCTGAACGCCCCCAGCGCCTCCTCTGCTGCGGGCGGCTGTGCCGAGCCGCGGCTGTGTGCCCATCACTGCCGGCGAAGGATGGGCAGGACCGTGGTGCTGAGAGCGAGGACCACAGGGGGACAGCACTGAACCCCTCCAACGCACAACTATCACCAACACGGAACCGCGGCCACGCGGGGACACCAGGACAGCGCCAGGGCAGGGCTGCGTGCTGGCACTGCACCTCCGTGCCTGATCACAAGCGGCATAGGGCCACCGGAGAGGCCGTTCCTTGACGCTGCACCCCGGGGCTGTGCAGACACCGGGCCCCCTCCAGCGCCTGCAGCAGCGGGAGGCTCCTCTGCTGGCAGAGGCTCGGGCACCACCGACGTAACTTGTGCCAGCACGGCTGTGCCACAGAGGCTTTGCCAGCGCAGTATGGAGCATGGAGGCAGCACATGGGGCTGGGATAACAGGCTGGCCCATGCGACGTAAACGTGGCACATGGGAGGGCTTCAGAGCAATGCCTGGGACAGCAGGACTGCTGTTCGGCCCCACCATCAGCATCCCTGGGCACAGAGGGCACGAAATGTCCCCAGCTACCTGACTCAGCCACTTTCTCCTCCCTTAGGTCTCTTGGGATGCACCCAGTTCCTCTGCAAGGAGCTTCTCTCCCTGTGGCACTGCGAGAGCAGCCACTGAGCCTCTAAGAGGAGCATCTCCCTCAAGCGTGGCTGTCCTGCTCTCCAGCACTCCTTGCCACCAGCTCTTCCCCAGGACAGCAGCACCACACTGAGAAGCCACAACCAACAGCACAGCCCAGGCAGTGCTGAACCTGTTTCAGGAAGTCTGAGCTTCTCCGAGAAGGGAATTAACTGGAAATTCAGCGTCCAGTGCAGCTTTAGTTCTTTCTTCATGTTTAACAGTTATTTTTAGCATGATACAATATTTATTAGCAGGCATATAAACTGGAACAAGCCTCAACAAAAGCAGTGAGATTAAGTGACATCCCAGACTTCAAAGGGGGCTTTATTTCAGAGCTGGACCTTCCGCTGCTCCAGCCCTACTCAGAGCATCCTCCCAAGAGCAAACCCCATGTAGAACTTGTGCTGCACCCAGGGGGCTTTGGGTCTCCCCCCATATGTCAACATGGGTGGGGAAAAGGGGGTAACGGAGAAATGGCTAAAACCTCCCGTTTCAAGGGGTAATTTTTTTCCCCAAATGAGAGAATCCAGTGCAAACACCTGCAGTTAGGAACAGAAATAAAAGAAGGTGACTGAGCTGATGGCACTGGGTGCAGAAGGAGAAATAACAGAGGCATTTGCATTACCCTCAAGCAAAGCTGCAGGGAGAGCTGCGCTGGATGAGGACCGGCAGAGACACTGGGGAGGGCACTGGGAAAGGCAGCAGGCACAGAGGCACCGGGGCCAGCATGGTGCAGGGAAGAGGCAGCAGCAGCCCCGGGCACATGCTGGCGGGTGGGAGCAGGCGGCTGTGGGAGGATGCGAGCAGGGAAAGCATCATTCCCTGGAGTGGGCTCAGGACCCAGCACACCGCCTCCTCCCGGGTATTATTAGCCCTGAGAATAGTACAAGGACAGAGCCCAGAGGCGTCAGCAGTGGTGATGGGAGCCAGGAGAGAAGGATGCTCCAGCGCCAGCCCAGAGAGCTGCAGCTCCTCCAGGGTCCGGTGCCCCAACCCCTCCATCGCAGCTTGCTATGCTTGGGATGGACCAAACCCCCTTGTCCCCACATGCCTGCACCAGAGGTAGCTCCTGAAGAAGTCCCTTTCCCCTCTCTCCAGAGGGAAGCAGTGGGACAATGCCCTCACTCCTGCAGAGCCCAGTTTCTGGAAGGAAAGCACAATCCCGACAGCAGCTGAAACAGGAGCGCTGGAGCAATGCAGACCTGGACACCCTACACTCATCCTGCTTCATTTCCTAAGTGGGCCATCAAGAACGAGAAGGTGAGGAGTGAAATGAGTCCACCTCCAGCTAATTGAGCTCAGCAGCACAAGGACCATCCCACCGTGATTCAGGATAACAACCCCCTGAGCAGCAATGGCCCAGGTACAGCGGGTGGGCAAGGCTCAGCTCTTGTCCTGAGCACACCACACACTGCAACACAGGGGAAATTCTTCCTCATCTTAGCAATGTTAAGTTTTTAATTGTGATTTACATATGCAAATTAAAGCCTTATTTAGATCCCTAATTTCAATCTTGTTTTGCAAGTATACTTTTTATTATTTCACTACAGAAAAGCTTGTCTTCATGGCTGCTGCCAGTTAGAACATGTCGATGGCAAGCAGAGAGCCTGGGCTCTAAACTTAGTACTCTCAGCACTTTATATACTTCATGGAAATACGCTTGATGTGCCATTGATTTATTCAAGCCTGGTTTACACGTTATTACATTACAAAATGGCGAGCCGCACTCCGCGCTCACGAGACAGCTTTCATTTCGGATCTGCTCAAAATGACAATGGGCTTGCAAATAATGCACAGAAAGGCAATTTAAATAAAAACCTGGCTAAATATGCCAGATGCACGGGGAAAAAAATGCAACACGCAGAGCACCGTGTCAGATCGGGCTATGTGCTAAGGAGAAGCGCAGCCTTTAACCTGCAAGTGGTGCTTTACCTGCAGCCTGGTGCCTGCTGGGCTCACTGCTGCTGCTCAGGTGTCCTTTCCCCCTGGTATGGGGGGATCCGGATCCATCCTGCATTTTGAACCCCCAAAACCCCACATTTCTTGGCTTGGGATGACCTGACAAGCAGTGTAAGGGCCGCAGGAAGGGGCATCCCTGCTGGTGGATCAGCAGCATCTTCTCCAAGCCCTCACCAACAAGCAGGTACCGCTCAAGCACTGCCTTTAAACTCAGACCATGGCTTGGACTGTCCAACAACGAACTTCAAAAGCACATTTTCCGCTTCATCTAAATAAAATCCCCAGTTTAAAGGAGGAAATGAAACCCCTTTTGTGACCTGAGCACCGGAGGGGCAGGAACCAGCTGGGGCTGTGCTCGCAGCGGTCACAGGCGTGCCAGAAGCCGAAGCACGTGCCAGAGCCACCCAACAGCTCCAGAAACGCTTTTCTGGGTTTCTAGGCTGGAGAAACCTCAAATAACTCCCCCGTGCCCCCCCGAACACATCACTTCCAGTGCACCGGGAGCTGCTGACCTAATTAGCAATGTCAGTGTGCGGCAGCACCGGGCAAGGGGCTTGGTTTAAGATGCAGCTCAGGATCTGCTGCAGGCGGAGCGACGGCTCCTGCCTGGCCCGGGAAGGCTGCAGTCCCGAGGCAGGAGCCTGGACCCAGCGCCCAGGGAGCCCCGGTGGTGGTGGCTCAGCCAGGGACCCGCTGGTTCAACCTTGCTGGCTGCCCGATGGCTGAGGTGATGAGCGATGCTGGAGCAAAGCTTGGCCACACTGAGACCCCTCATAGCGAGGCAATGTCCATGCTGAAACCAGACCAAGTTACCTAATGGGTCAGACAGTACCTTAGGGACAAGGAAATAGGAAAGAGGAAAGAAGATGCTGCAAAGTCCCCGGCTCAAACAGGAGCACAGAAAAGCCAGGGCACACAACAGCCCTGCTGCTTACACTGACATCCTCTCACCGCTGCTCCAAAGCTGACAGCTAGAGGTGTGTGAGGATGGAAAAGCAGCTGAGAAATGTCAAGATTCAGGTTCTTTCCAAGCACACATGGCAGCCGGTGTAGCTACTGCAGGTGAAACGGCAACATCATCCCTGAGCTTCAGTCAAGCTTTCAATAACCACCCATCCTACTGGAAAAAAACTAGTTCAAACTGTTCTATTCAAGCCAGGAATGTGCAAACGAGTCAGGAACAGGAGCCAAGGGCACTGCCAATCACCATGAACACAACTGTGGAAATCATCATTACATGTATTTACCAAGCATGAGATGCTTCTGTCACAGCCGGCAATGCAGGCTGAGCGAAGGACCAGCCAGAGGGACAAGAGGGAAGCAGCAGCAGGCAGCAAGGCCACCTTCCAGGGGTCACCAGCCAGCAAAGCAGTGAGTTCTGAGACCAGAAAGGCAGTAACACACAGGATCACACAGTGGGAGATGCAGAGCAGGAAGGGGACTGTGCCTCTGTAGCAGTCCCAAACACAGCTCTGGTCCCATGGGAGGACAAAGAGAAAAGGGGAAGGGAGAGGACTCTGGGCTGTGCTGGACCATTGTGGCAGGCAGGAATAGCTGGAAGGAGTAAACACCAAGAGAAGGGAGGATTTATTTAAGGAACTACAAGGGAGAATATCTGGAAAGTCCTGGGATAAAATAAGAAAGAAGTTAGGCTGATTAACAGAGGGAGAGCATCTAAGCTGTTGAGTAGTCTGAAGGAAAACCACCTAAAACTCTATCACAGCATACAGCCAAAATGAGGAAGACAAGAAGCGTGGGGATCCTCAGCTCCAGTGGCTCCTGGGGAATGATGCAGCTTCTCCTTATTCCCAGAATTCACTCCTAGCATGGAAGCTGGTGGACCCTAGAGCAGCCTCAGGGGAAATGCCATTCTCTCCTGGCTCTCTTCAGCCTCCATCCTCACCCAAGTGTGTTACAGAGGGAGAGGGAAGTTGGCCAATTTGTTTAGCTGGACACACCGATGTCCAGCGATGGGTTCAAGCCCTGGGATATCAGTGGCTCTTCCCAGCAGAGCACAGCAGGGAAGGAGACCAAACCGCAATAGCAGTAAGGCAAATCAAGCACCAGACCCAACTGACATCTTCAGATAGGGAAAGTCTTTCAGTGCCAGCACCGTGGTACCCACCAGCCTGGACTGCCCCAGCTCCATCACCCCACAGCCAAACCCCTTCCCGGCATGCTGCAGATGCTGCTGCACTGATGGGTATCAGAGGTGACACCAGAGCAGCTCCCAGGGAGCACAGCCCTGCTCCAAGGATGCCAGCCTGCCTTTGCTCCCCTGGGAAGGGCTGTCTCCCCTCGTTACGCTGCCTGTCTCACACATCTGCTCATCAGGGCATCAGCCTGAGCCTTCCTGCACGGTTCCTGCAAAGTGCCATCCACGCACACATGTGATATTACATAAAACAGAGCAAAACAGCAGGCAAGCACTCTCCCAGCCGGCTGGGAGTGCGGGGGTTTCACCACCAGCTGCTTAAGCTGCTCCTCAATACAGGGACACCCTGATCAGCGATGCGCAAGGCTGGGTACCAAAATGCTCCTCAGACACGGTCCCGACCCGCACAGGGACCTGCAGATCAGCTTCTGGAAGAGGCATTTGGGGCATTTCAGCCCAGGTAAGTTTCAGACTTCACCTCCCTGTACCCCTGATTGCATTTGCTGGGTTTGGACACACATCCTAACTCAGAGTTACCTGGAGCCACTGAGCTTTTACATAGCTCTTCCCTATTTGACTTTCACAGAAGCCCTCATAACCTGGTTTGTGCGAACTCCTCATCAGGTAGAGCTGCTTGACCTCTACCTAAAATTATTTCTCCTGATGGGAATATCAAACGAGGTTTCAATTACAAAAGCCTGTAATCCCCCCAAGTTATTTGGCACAGTGGTATTTAATGCTTAAAATATTCTCATCGGAATAGGTGTGGACAAAGACAAATCAGGGCAGGAGCTGAGCTCAGTGTCCACAACCCATGATCCAGGTTGTGCAGGGTTGGGAAGAAGAGGGAGCTCCCTCTGCTCCCCGGAGTTACCAATGCAGCTGCTCAACCAGCATGGATGTGCCAAAACCCCTTTTGCCCCGGCCAGGCACAGCCTTTCACCACAAACAGCCACCTTCAGCTTCGCTATTTAGGATGAATTACAGCCAGCTCCGTCTCAGGCTGATGGAGAAATCCAATTGTTCATAGAGCTAATATGATTTGATAAATAGTTTGAACCAACATAACTTCATTGTTGAGCTGCTGATTCAATCAAGGTCCTAAACCCATCGTGACCTTGATTTCACAGCTTGATCACAAGCAGCGTTTAATGAAATTACAGCAGTTTAGCTTCCTTGGTGATTGTTTCACCTTAATATTGTTTTCATTCTTCTCCATAAAAGATGTGAAGTGAATGGCATTAGTTTATTCCCCCAGTTCTCAACACAGGTCAAAAAACCCCTCCATAACTACATAACTAAGATGAGACACTGGAGGCAGTTTGGTGCCTCAGCTTCCATTCCTCGTGTTTAACAAAAGCTCAGGACTGATTCATAAGGAACAAAAAGCCCAGCTTTATTGTGACATTCAGCACTAACAACCCACAACCACAGCATCTCTTTTGACCATGACAGACAAAGCTTTGGAGATGGAAAATCACTCCTGCAGCCTAATTGCACTCCTAGCTGCTTTTAAACTACGTGAGTTGTCTTTACAGCAAACCACAAGGTGTTTTACATCCCCAACCATTTTAATCCCATCCTCACCTATTAAACTCCACAAAACGAGCACAAGAGACAGTGGCGAGATGATGTGAGACCTGCAGACAAACCTGGATCAGCTCTTGCCATGCAACAAGTGACTGACGCAGCCCAAGAGACGCCTCCTGTAAGCATCCATGAGCATCACGCTGCTGCCTGATCCCAAGCTGACCTCCTCAATCCCCGTGTTCCCAAAGCTACTGCCCACCACCCACAAGCGAATCAGTTATGTGCACTGCCTGCTGAATATCAGCATTTATTTCTGCTTTAGAAAGAGGGATAATCTAAACCGAAGAGTCACAGGCAAGAGGTTTGGGCTGATCTGTTGGGTTTTCTGATCACTCTAGCAGAGCACGGAGACAAACCATGCTGATACCTGGCTCAGGTGAGGGCTGTCCTCTGCCACCCAGCAAACCAGAGCCTGAACAAACCCCTCACCTCTGCAGAGCGAGGTGATGCTACAGAAATCACATCCTGGAGCTCTGGACAGCTCTGCCTCTCCCACCACTCTCATCTCAGCCACCCACCTGACACGCGATGACCAGATGCGGTCACTCAGCAAGTGGTGAAAAGGCAGAAAGGAGCAATTCTGCTTCCTGTAGCACTAAACACAGAGAGGGATGATGACAGAGCATCAGACTCCTGGCTGCCGCCTGCTACAGTAGCTTAAGTGGATGAGTCTTCAAAAGCAGAGTAAGATGTTACTGCCTCATGGAAGATGATGACTGATGCAGCCACCAGGACGCTTCCATCCACAGCAGCTTCCCCATTACGAGACAAGTCATCTGCAACAGCCCATTAGGAGAGCTCCATCCAGTTGCTGCTCATCAGTCTGTGGTCCCCAGGCACCGGCCTGATGAAGTCTTCAGCTTCCCGCAAGCATCCCGAGGTGCCTCCAGCAGCCTCCTTGCAGGTTGCTGGGGTTTTACAAGCCGGCAGCAGGGCCAGCTAAACGAACTGAGCCCCATGAGAAAGGATTCTGTGGGGCAGAGCCCCTCAGTGCAACACCAGCAGCAATGCAGGCGCTCCTCCTTCACTAAGCCCGGTTTCACTAAGCCCCACATGAGGCTCCCAATGTAGCTCCAGGCTGGACCCATCCTTGCAGCAATACCCCACTATCTGATGCCCTGGTAAAGGTAAGAACAGCATCAAGGGTGGCCCCAAATCACCTCTTTTGCTGTTGAAAGGGAATACCAGTGCTGCAGCAGCAGCAAAGGGAGGGAAAACTGCCCTCTTGGCTGAAATCAGCAATTTAACTTCATGTTTTGATCTAGGTTGGAAAAAAAAGCAGCGAGCAGTTGAGCAGTCTCATAGCTCTTTAAGCTCAAAAGCCATCATAAGGCTTTTTGAGAGATAAGTGCTTCCTAAATACTTACTGCTGAAAGATTAAGAGAATGAAAGCCTGATCCTGTTTCCCTGCCCAAAGCTCCCGTGCTAACAGGACTACCCCATCCCCACTGCATCCCAGCGGGAGGATCAAGCCACCGCTCCTCTCCCACTGTATAAAGCCAATCGCTGGGATGGATTTTCTCCCCCTCCGACTCCGGGTGTGGGTTTGGGATCCCGGCGCAGCAGCAGCCGAGGGGGTTGGCAGGAGAGGGGTGGCTCTGGCAGCAGCTGTGCTCTGTCGTCCCTCTCAGCAGCTTTCACAGTTTGGGGATAACAAAGGTCTGATCCCCACGCTCCGCCTCGCAGCAGGAATCCCGAGCAAGGGCTGGTGGAGATGCTGCTGCTCAGCTCCCAACGGCGGGGCAGGACACCAACCTGTGCCACACCACCACCTCCTGCCCAGCCCAGCTCAGTGCCGGGGCGGTGATCCACCACGAGCTCCACGCCATGCTCTGTGCCTCACCGCGGGAGCTGCACGCCGAGCCGGGGCGGGTGACGGCGGGTGCGTTGTTCTCCTCCAGTGCTTGCTCTGATTCACACTACCAAGACAATGACTGATTCCCCAAGTTTTAGTGCAATCAATGTCACTTCCCCAGCACAACCTTTGTGGTAGCTATCTGCTGATGGCTTTAAATGCCACCCTGTACACAGCCCCCACCAGAGAAGTGCACTGACGTTTAGATCCCCTTCAGCAGGCACGGATCACTGACACGTTACCAGCCTGTAGCATCCAAAGTAACAGGTCCTGGACCCAACACAATGCGTGTTCTCATGTCTCACAGACAGGGGTAGGGATTTCTGCCTTCAGGGTTCATTGTCCCCTTTTCAAGGTCCTATTCATGCTGCAATCATTCAGCAGCTTTAACTCAACCGAAGCTGCCACACTTTCAGACGGAGCGGGTTTGCACGTAGATGCATCAATTATTTAAGATTCCCACATTGCAGGCGAAGCTTGAACTAAAGGTTGGAGACCTCAGAAGACGAACTCCTGCTGTGAACACATCAGTAACCCGAGTGCTGCAGCGCCTTGGCACACGCTGCTCATGGCTCCGGCACCAGCCAGGGATGTGCCCTTGGATGCTCTCCATCAATATCCAGACCCCAACTCCATCCCTACAGGAAATCCCAACACTCAGCCTCTGAAACGCGCCCACCCTGCAGCACAGCCACCCAGGCACGTGCCATGAGGGATCCCTGTCCCGCGCAGCCACAACCTGATCAGCCACCGGCACGTGGTCGGTGCGGGAGCCCACACCGTGATCACACCGCGGTGATTCACTGCGGCCGCCCCGGCACACGCTGCCGCCCCGGCACACACCACCCAGAGGAAGGTGGATCTGGCACAACAGCAGTCAGTGATCTTGTGGGGTTCATTCATTAAAGAGCACTGGGAGCGGTGGATCCAGCAGGTTCGTCACCACCGCACCGCCCGGCACAACATCTGCCGTCAGCCTCCCCCTGCTCCGTCCTCCCCCAGGGCAGCCACGAGACCAACGTGCTCCATCACGGGCTGCAACCTCCTCCCTATCCACACCTCCCACATCCCACCACACTCCTAATGCTGCGGCCCCCGCTCCTCTGGAGAGAACAGTGAGCCTCTATGTGAACACTTGTAAGAACCTGGCCACCTCTAGTGTGTGGTACCCAGCACCCGCGGCCCGGGGCAAGGATGCTCGTGTCCCTCCCACGTCCTGGGTCCTACCTGCAGCTCCTTGTCAGAGTACTTCTGGGGGTTTTTGCTGCCCTGGCTCTTCTTCCGAAGCTTCTTCAGCTCTGCCTGGCACTTGTCCAGTGAGTCCCCTTTGCTCCTTTGCTCTGTCTGGTATTTTTTCAGCGCAGCCTGGATGTGACAGGAGAAAGCTCTGAGCAGCTGAAGCCAAACCTCAGCCACAGCTCCTGCTGCCAAGGGTTGGCAGAAGCAAGCAGGACCCCCCCAGCCTTTGGGAGAAGCAGGTTCCCCATGGCCCAAACAGCAAACAGGGACCTGAACAGTCTGACACTGGGGGAAATGCTGTTCTGTGTGTGGTGATGGTCAGAGACCTTTAGCAACCAGGAGCAAGAGCAACGTCAGGGCACAACCATCCTTGAGTGGGGAGCTGGGCAGCAGGAAGGGGAGACACAGAGATGCCCAAGCCAATGCCAGGCTACACAAGTCCATAACTCACACTCAGGTATCGGGAGTCCAGCTCCACCTTCTGCTCCAGCTGCGTCAGGAGCTCGTTGTGGAAGGACTTGAGCTGCAGGCAGAAAGAAAAGACACGGTTCCTTGGGGAGGGCTCAGAAACCCTGCCCAGGGAGTGCCGGGCAGGCAGGGGAGAGGGCAGCACCAGGCAAGAGGTGAAACCCATTCTGCTCGGCTGCAGCAGCAGCAGTGCCCCTGGCCACGAGGAAACCCTGACTCACCATCTCCTCCAGCTGGTTCTGGATCTGCCGGTGGACCTCTGCCATTTGGAAGAGCACATCTCCTGTGAAGACAAGATGCAGGGAGTGGGGTTGAGGCACCAAGCTCTAGGGAACACCCCTGCGCTGGGGCAGATGGCACCCTGTTAGCATGGAGGGGACCGCAGATGGAGCCATGCGTGCTTCTGGAGTACCCCCAGTGCCCATCTTTGGAGAGCTGTAGGTGAAATATTCATCTGAGATGCTTGGACACGCACATACACCACGTGTAGCATGAAGGGAAACACAGACAGGCAGCAGTGAGACCGCAGCACCCGGGGATGCCCATGACCCACTGTGCCATTGGCTACCACAGCTTCGGTCGCCTTTACCCAAGCCAGCCCTTGGATGTGACCAAGGAGCCAGAGACAATGATTCCAAGAAAGGACCCTCATCTCAACCTGACTGTCCGCCTGTTGGAAGGATTAGTAGAGATGAGATGCTGCACTAACAGCAGATGGGAATTCAAACAGCACCCTTGGAGCCGGGATCTTGGCTGTGCTCACAGCCCCAGGCCAAGCACAGAGCACCCACATCCCTCGCCCTGAGCGGCTGACGGGCAGCCCTGGGACTCGGTCCAGGTCACAAGACACGGAGCTGCAAACAGAACTCTGTTGATATTTGCCTCAAAACCACTGGACCTGTTCGACCTCAGGGCTGAGCAGTGGGTCAGCCCCACAAAGAGCCGAGGGATCCCCGCGCTGCCTCGCCTCTTCCTTCGATTCTCCTTGTCCAGCGCGGCACTGATGGAGTCGCACACCCACTGCGCTCTTCCTGGGAGGAAGGGCCGTGTCCTGCCCCAGCAAAAGCCCCGTGGCCGGAGCCAGACGCACACAGGAGCTGGTGGGACTGGAGCCAGTGCCGCTGCACGACTCAAGGCACCACCTCCAGATCAGAGCAAGCTCTCGGGAAGAGCGGAGCTCCGTCAGCTCTTTGTAAGTGCTGTGTTAGGAAGCTCTTACCTCCAGCATGGCAGCTTGAGGCTTCCAGCCTGTGTGGAGCTGGTTGTGAACTGAAAGCCATGAGCTGCGCCTGAGCTGCTCCTGTTTCAGCAGCCAGGGCAAAGGAACCATTGGGACCCTCAGTCAGCCCAAAACCAGATGGTGGACACTGGGCATGGCCAGTCCATCCCTGGCACACATGGGCCATGCATCATCCGAGTGTCAACACCTCTGGCTGATCAGGAACAACCTGGCCCAATATTTCTTTGCTCTTGTGACTGGAGCAACTCGTACTTTGCACCACGCGTCAAAACCCTCTGCAAACACTAAAATCTGATCCCTTTTTGTCCTTGGCAGGCACCAGTCCCCTCTGATGCAGTCACAGAACCGGTTGTGGCACTGGTAGGTGCTCAGCCAGCACTGACTCTCACCACAGCCACCCTGCGCCCAGCAATGCACAAAGACACAAGGAAGACGCTCTTCCCTGGGAGGGTGCTGAGCGCTGGCACAGGGTGCCCATGGGAGCTGTGGCTGCCCCATCCCTGCAGTGCTCAATCCAGGTTGGACACAGGGCTTGAAGCGCCCTGCTCCAGTGGAAGGTGTCCCTGCCCGTGGCAGGATTGGAGCTGGAGGAGCTTTCAAGCCCCTTCCAACCCAACCTGTTCCATGATCCCACAAAGCAGGAGGCGAGCAGGCATGGCTGCAGCTCTGCTCCTTCACCAGGACCGCACCACGGGCTGAGCTTCCACAGCCACAGACCTGCTGTGACTCCTGCAGGCGCCTCACAAGGTGCTGATGAAGGGGAGCCTGTGGTGAAGAGCAGCACACACCAAAGGGGAGGTCCGGGCAAGGGGTCACCACGGCAGCACGATCAGGAAGCTGCTCTCCGGCTGGGCTCAATGATGGGAAGTGCACCAATTCCCACTGTAAGGAGGCGATGACGCAACGCCGGCGCTTGGCTGAGATTCCGGTTTCAAGTCTATCAAGGCAAGGGTGGCTGGCTTGTTATTCCCAAGGCTCACACCACCCCCTCTTCCTTTCGCTTCCCGTTTGGCCAGAGTGGAAACCCCAGCTGGGAATGCCGGTGCAGAGCTGGTTGAGAGGCTTCAGAGCTCTCAACCCACCGGGGAGCGGGGCCCAGGGTGCTCAGCAGTGATCCACCTTTCCCCAAATCCAGCCTCCTGCACCAGAACAGGGCTCTGCCCCCACCGCGTTCCTCACCCAGGGAATTAAGCTGTTCCCAGCAGCCAGGGAGGTGCGTGGTGTGTCTCTCAGCAGATACTCATCTTTGTTTAGACTTTCTCCTCCATCACCACCCCCGTGGCTCTTATCACGGTGAGCACGGGGTGTTTCAGCCCCACATCAAAGCCAGCAGCGGTGCAGAGCTTTTCCCACCCAGCCCAGCCCTGTGAGCTGCTCCGTGTCCAGGGCGAGGGGATGCTGCCGTGCCCACCGCAGCCAGGTCACTGTGCCATCACTGGTGGTGTGGTGCGGCACAGCCCAGCACCGAGAGCAGCTCAAGGCGAGCACGGCGCTGGAAGGTGGCTGGAGGAGTGCCTGGGAGCACAGGAGCTGAGACAGCCCGGCCAGCTCCATGGGGATTGCTCCCGGCTCCCTGTGCTCTGCCATCACCGGGAGCCCATGCGGAGCAGCAGGATTTGAGCCAAGTCCCCCAAATTGTAGCTGCGGCACTGTGTGAAGTCACACATAGCACCCCCGACACCCCCATAACCCCACAGCGACAGATGTTGTTAGACATTGACGTTTCACCCCAAAACCTCTCTGACATGCAGCAGGGCACAAGTTAAACTGTGACTAACAGCTATCACAGTAGCTGGAAGCTTAAATCCAAGCCCAGCTCAGAGGAGGGTCTGCGGCATCACGGTGACAACAGGTACGTCGTGGTGCCGGCAGAGCTCAATGGCAGGGCCAGGACCACGGCACACACCCCAGCGGCAGCACAGTCACCCACACCGTGGGCACTCTGCATCACTCACCAGTGGTATTTAAGTTAAACACAGTGATTACCCACTGCAGCAGGGCAGAGAACAGAGCAAAGGCTTGGGTTACAGTACACGTTGTACACGGGGTGTGAGCCCCATACAGCCTCACAGCCAAAATGCACATCCTATAGGTCAAGAAACCCAAGGTGAACGTCTCACCTAAGGCCAGAGGCAAAAGTAAGGATGAGGAAGGGCTGGACAGCAGGGCCAGGGTTTCACCTGCCCTTACCCGGCTCACACACCTTCCCGCAGGCTGTCAAGCACACACAGGGAAGGAGGAGCTGCTATTTACGTCTGACTCACAGTATCGCCCTGGGAGAACTGTAGGGGCTATTGTGGGCCCTTCCCTACCACACCCCGGCACGGGCAAACAGGTTGTTCCACATCCCTCCCATGCTATTGGCACCACGCAGGAGCCAGCTGCCCCTCCAGAAGGCAGAGCAGTCGGAATCCACCTCATGGGGTTTTGCTTTGACTTCTCAGAGCCTCAAGATTCCCCCCCCTCGATCTAGATAGCAGCTATTTTGAATAGAAACACCGAACAGTGCATCAGCAGAGGAGCCAAACTGCTCCGAGCCGGAACATGCTGATGCTTGTGCAGGGCTGAAGCAGCCCAGCCTGTCCTGCAAGGGCAGTGGAACCGGTGGCCAGGGGACCAACTCCCTGGCAAAGCCACCAGCTCCTGCTGCCACCGGCACCGGCGATGCTTACACAAGCAAAACAGCACCACAGCCTCCCCGGCACTGCTCCTTGCTCCTGCAAAATGAGGGATGCAGCATCACCGGCATCGCTCACCATCAGATCGCTTGCTTTGGACATACAGATCCCAAGTTCAGAGCAGGAAACAAGGAGCCCAGGGGCTCAACTCCTACCCCATTTCCCATTGTGCTGGGCTTTATTTTTAAGGGAGGCCAGGAAAGGTGACGCTGCTGTCAAGGAAGTAACCAAGCTCCAGAAAAGGAGTATTAGCTCCTTAATGAGAAAAACCAACAGACAGTAACAGGGCAAATTGTTTGAGCTCCTGAAGCTCAAGAGGGAAAAAAATTAATCTGCTTTTGAACGGCTGGGTAAATGCTGTTAGCTGAATCCTTTGATGCCAAGCAACCACTTGAACCCCGGGAGGGACGTGCCAGCACATTCCCAGGGCAGGCAGAGAAGTGAGAGCACTGGGGACAGGGGACAGGAGGATCCTGCACCAGTCACCGCCCTGACACAGGCGCCCACTGCCCTCCTCTCAGATTTTGCTGGACAGGAGAGCACCACTGAGTTGGGGTTTTTCATGGGGGTAGCAGGGGGAAGAGCATCAACCTTGTGCATGTTTTAGTAAATAAAGCACTGCTTCAGGGTGAAACCTGTCCCCCTGAACACAGCAGAGCTCTGCTCCCAGCCCAGCAGTTACCAGTTCCCCTTTCAGCACCCCGTGTACCCAGTTTCACACCTCCCATTTTCCACCAGCAGCAAGCGGGGCCCTTCACCCTGGTCACGGCTCAGGCACATCCCCGCCGCTGCCTCCCCATCCTGCACACAGGCAGTAGCTGCTCACACGTCACATCACGCACTGCAGACCTGCTCAAGCCAGATTCAAGGCAGAAGCACGCTCCTGAGCGCTTCTGCAATCTTCCTTCTTCCCACACATTAAAGCTTCCCAATCCCAGCTCATAGACACAGCACGTGCCATGGACAAGCCCTCCAGCCATGGGGAGCAGCACTCCCCATCCCAGCACCTCATCCCAGCAAAGCAGCTCTGACTGCACCAGCGCTGGCACTGGGGGATGATCCATGCGTGTGCAGTGGGAAGGATCCGAGTGTGGGGAAACAATCAGCTTCTCCCCGCTGATTCATCCGCTTCCTCCTCAGAAGGGTTTCACTCACCACAGCCCCAGAGGATGGTACTGATTTGCGGATGTTGTGTCAGCAGTATCATGGGGTGCTCTGCTCACAGCCTCTGCTCCAGCCCGGCCTGGCAAAGCCTGAGACATGTACTATTGAGGGACAAGGCATAGAAAAAAGCAGGCGGCTTCCCAAGGCACCCTGACTGGGGCAAGCTCAAACACATACCCAGTAATCGGCTCCCTCGGGCTGAGCAGTTGCCACTGACACCTTCAGCAGGGACAGATCAGAGACCTGGGTGATCTGTGGTTCCCTGCGGCTCCCGACAGCCACCCCTGGATGTGGACAGACCGTGTACCCGGATCACGATGTACAGACCAGCGGCTCCCTGCTGCTATATTGGTGCCACAGGATTAATTAGTACCGAAGAGCTAACTGCGCAGAGCTCACCTTCACCAGCCTGGGGCCACCCGGCTCAGACCCATGGGACAGATCCATCTGCACGCCAGCAGTCCCAGGAGGGGAAGCAAAGGCCTCCCGGGCCCAGGGCTGGCCACACCACAAGCTGTGCCCCTTCCTAAAACCTGCCAAGCTCACAGCACTGCCAATGGATGGCAGAAATCAGCCCTGGGACACAGATATGGTCCCTCCTCCCCCAAGAGAGGATGGAGCATCCCGCAGGAGCTTGTCCCGGGCACGCAGCAGGTAGGCATCCCTGGAAGATGCCACCACTGGAGGTGAAACCCAAACGTTACACACAGCTGCCAACCATCAGGAACTCCAGCCAGACAACATGCTCCTCACAGATGCTCGTTTCACAACCCTCCACCATTGCTTTCCCAAGCACAGGTTGGTGAGAACAAGCCCACTGCTGTGGCAGTCTGCTTGCAGTCAGATGTGAAGGCAGTGAGAAGGCAACACAGGCAGCAGCAGATCAAGTCCCTTTCTGAGACAGGCAGCAGCTTTTAAGAGGCTTTTCCCTTGTGTTTCTGCTCCCTGAGCAAGCTCCTTCCATGCTCTACAGCAGCATCACAGACAGGACCGGGCTCTGCACCCAGCTGCAGCCACAGACCCTCTTTCTGTGCACAGCATGTCCAGTGGAGACCGCTCTACCCCGCATCCCTCTGTGATGCTCATCAGTGGTTTCAAAGCTGTATGGAGATGGTTTAAAACCCCTTGAAGCCCAGCATCCTTCACTGACAAACAGCTCCAGGACCACAAAGGCTCCACTGGTCCCGGTTTTATTGTGCAAATCGTGTGTCAGAAGAAAGCCACGACCTACCAGAGCCTCATTACAGTTCAACAATGGTTGACTAATTACTGCACGCCCTGCCCTTTCACAGCACCCAGCTTTAGTCAGAGCCTTCACTAATTCCCAGGGACCTCAGAGAAAACCCGCTGCTGAGCAAAACCCACCTCCATCCCTAAAGGGGTTTCCTACAGGTGCTGCTCAGCCCCAGCATCCCGGAGCCTCCGGCTCTGCTCACAGGCACGTGCTTCTCCGGAGGAGAAAACCCCTTCCCGTGACTTTGCCATGGCCCAGTTTTCAAGTGGGACAAAAGAAACAACGTCTGTGAGTAGCAGCCAAGGGACCCAAGCAGGAGCCAGACAACGACCAAAGTCACCTGAGCAGCTGCACACATGAGACCGGAGCTCCTTGGAAGCATCTACAAACCATTATTCCCAGATCAATGGAGCAAACCCTCACTGATCAGACACAGTGTTCATGCTCTTCACATCAGCTTCCCCAGCGTCACCGCAGCAACTACCCACGAACAGCACAAGCAGCCTCCCTCCAAGAGGAGCTGTGAGCATGGGTCCATCCTCCAAGTGCCAGAAACTGGTCAGCAGCCCCAGAGCAGAGGGGGAATTACACAGAGAAGCTGTTTCAGGGCAAGCTCCTGCATGTGGATGAGTGGCAGCTACACCCTGCGCCCATCAGAGCATCCCTTCAGTTAGAAGCCAAGAGCTTGAGCGTCCCAAACCTCAGCAGTGGGGTCCAGACAAAGGCATGACCCCACCAGACGCCTGCACCCAAAACTCAAGCCATAGAGCCGATTATAGCTCAAGGGCTTTATTATCGCTGGGTTTTCCATGACCACCTGGGATTATCCCGTCTACACATGGAAAATCTGATGGAGAATTCACAAAATGTGAAGCTCTGAGCAGGGAGCTGAGCCTGGAGCCAGGGTCACTGCTTTCAGCATGGGAAATGTGCAGCATATGCACCAGAACAATGTGGTTTTAAAGAAGCCAGCATGAAGCAGAACAAGCCACCCTGGGTCACCGTGCTGCAGAGCTGGCACGGCAGCACCCAGCCAGGGACGGGCAGCTCTCCAGCACCCAGCTTGAAGAGCAGTTCCTTGGAGTCACAAGGACTATTGGAGAGATGGTGACAGGAAAACACAGCTGGGATGGAGCACCCGGAGAGCCACAGCAGCTCCCCTGGCACAGGGCAGCCTCCTTGGGGGCTGCAAACCCACCCAGAGCTCCTGGTCCTTGGCTGTGCTGGATCACACAGAGCCCCATCACTGCAGCACGGCGAGGGAAAAGATGTGGCTGCCTTAACCACGTTTTAGACATGTGATCTGCAGTGATTTTAATGCTCTTTTGACACCTCCTGCCCCAGAAATGCCATCAGAAAAGCACCCACATTCACAAAAGAAAGGGTTATGGATGGAAACTAACATCTCGGATTCTTTTCCATGGAGGCTGGAAACAGACGTTACTGTGGTCCCAACCAGAGCATCCCAGAGCCCTGCCTCGTGCCTCGGAGCAGCTTTCCCTTTCACAGAGGAAGCCACCATCAGAGGGAGAGAACAGCGAGGGCACAGCATTAATGCAAATGGCAACTATGAACATCCCCATTTTCTGCTGCCTCTCATAGGGAATGAAAGAACCCAGACCCCAGCGCTCCTTTCCGGCACTATCAGCAATCCCAGCGCACGCACCGATAAGGTAAAGGTGTTCCCAGGAAGAGCCGTACCTTTGGCAGGCAAAGCTCTGACCTCAGCCACTTCTCAGCCCCTGTTTACACAGCACAGGAGGGGGCTGATCCCTGGTTATCAGCTCCACAAAACCACAGCCAGGAATTTTATCTCCACTTTCTTCTGCACGGAGCAGCTGCCACAATAAATAGCAGCAGGATCAACAAAGAGGTCCGAGGAGCAGCCGCTCATCACGGCTCTGAGCTGAGCAGGAGCTGCCAGGATCCCCCTTTGGATGCGCTCACACAAGGGTGGAAACACTTAAATCAACCCCAAAATACTCAAACCACACAACAAACGCACATCAGGAGACTGAGGGAGGCACTAAGGACAGCTGCTGCCAAACCACCATCCTCAGGTGAGGAACCAGGACCACCAGAATATACTAAAGCCAGGTTTTAAGTGAGAGCAAAGCCTGGAGCTGCTCTGAAGGGAAGGCAGGTTTGGGGTCTCCATGCTCCTCCCTGGCTGAGCCACCGCTGAGAAGGGTTTCCAAGCTTTCACTTCCAGAAGGAGAGAGCTGCTGCATCCTTCCACCCCAAAGAGGCAGATGAGAAGCCCTTAGGAAGGTCTGCACAGCCCTTACAATCTCGGTCTCTGCCTGCATTGCACACAAGGCTCTTGTTTTATTTATTAAACAGAAGCAGATTGCTATAGGCAGCTCTGATCCAAGCGATAGAATCGGTTTCCATAGACACTTACTGCCTCCCTATCACAATGCAGGCGCAGGCAGCGAGCTGTGGCTGGGGTAAGCAGTGCCTGACACTGAGCACAGCACAGGAAAACTGAACCCTATCTCCTGCGAGCGGCTGTTCACCGACTGCTCCATCAGAGTCATTTCAGCTCAACCTCTGCTGTTAACTGACTGCCTCAGAGAGCTCACCATCAGCAGTTTGCCACCTCCTAGGACAGCAACCCGGTGAGCCAGACCTGCAGGAGAGACTGGGAGAAGGAACTGACCTGGGGCTACAAATGCAATGAGACCAAAACCCATCTCAGCCCCACAGAGCCTTAGAAAACACTGCAGCATCCCTGGGAGGAGCTGGGAGAGGAGCCACCTCGATCCACATCTGCACAGCAAAACAGCAGCGAGGGGGAGAACACAGGAGCCATGTTCTGAGCAATGGAAGACTGGAGAAGCGTCTCCCAAAGGACTTACCAGAGGAGGAAGGGGGAAGGAGGCACCGAGCATCGCAGCTCGTGATGGCTGTCGCAACTGGGATCGACTGGGCAAAGACTGGGAGGAACACTCCCCAGGACACCGACCTGCCCGGTCCCCTGCGCCAGCCCCAGAGCAGAAGCTGCTGCTTTCCTCTCCCTTGCAAAGCAAGACAAACGCCAGCAAAGCCGCTCTCTGCAAACGCTTCCTCTTTGCAAACACCACAAGCTGACAGTGCCCCAAAATCCTGCACTAAGAATAGCAGGCTTTTTTTGTTTTAAGCTACATTAAATACAGAGACGCTTTTACCATTCACAGGAGGCACGATCAGCTCCGCACTCAGCTCGCTATCCCCTTCAACAGCAAAAATCTGGTTCCATCCCTGTGCTCGGAGCCTGCTCTGGATTGGGGCTCCATTTAGCAGTGAAGTGGTGACTTACCCAGCTCCTTAGATCCTTGGCTTTCACTGGCCAACTCTCCCATCTTAACCAGAGCATCAAAGTATCCTTTTGCTGCGTATGTCATACCTAAAAGCATCAAAAAAATGCAGGTTATATTCTTCTTCGTGGCTATTACAGCTTGTGACACTAAATAGATGCTGGGCACTAAACCAGACATTACTTCAAAGGGCTTAAACCCACAGGGAGGGACTACATCACAAGAGAAATGAGTGAAGAAAGAAGAAGAAGAAAGCTGGAGCAGCAAGTTTACAGGGCAATTTGGGGGGGGGGGGGAAGGTAGGTGCAGGCTCAAGGTGGTTTTCATTCCAGTGTAACCATCAGTCTGCTTAATGCTGCTCAGAAAAGAAATCACTGTGGAATAATTGAATATCACAGACTTTTCATTATAGTTCAGTCTTGTTTGTTGACATTCCAGCTCCACTCTCCACTTTAATCAGATAAGCAGAGGGTTTCCTCTAATCACCAGAACATGCTGTACAGCTTGAGCTCAATGCCGTCAAATTAGGTGCTGAAGCCTCTTCCAGTGTGATTTATCCATTAAGACGCTTCCTTCAGATGCCCCCACAAGCTCAGAGATCCAAAAGAATGGGTGACCCAAGACAATTTCAGAAATTACAGGAAGATCTTGAGCTTCAAAGCGCGTTCACAGCAAGGATGTGAGGGAAACAGCAAACAAGGCATCGCTCTGGTTACCCACAGCACGCTGCAGTTCCAGCCTGCCTGAGCTCAGCTGGGATAGCACAGTGCCTTATAGATGGACCCCACCACCCAGGTGATTAAAAGCTGCATTATCAGTGCAACGTTTCAGAAGGACAAATACAAACCACAGTCTCAAGTGCAACTTCCCTGCTTCAGCCCCTGCCAGGGAGCCAGCAGACGGGAGCACACCCAAACCAAATCTAGCTTCATCAGCACCATTAGCAGAGCTGGGCAATGCTGCTGCTGCAAGGGTGCATTACGTGCCCCATCCCTGGGGATCAGAGTCCACAGCCCTGAGCAGTGGACCAGGATGGACGGGCACTTCCCACGTTACAGCCAGTTGATCCATTAAAACCTCATTAAAACCAGTGCTGGGAAGTGGAAGGAAAGCAGCGTGCAGGGGAGTGCCTATAACCTGGGCCCAGCAGGAGGGCTGCTTCTGAAGAGGATTTTGACCGTAAAATCCAGGAACCTCATTTGACTCGTGGGAATGAAAACCTGCTCCAGGCACAGAGCAGGAAGGCACCGATCCTTCCCAAAGGTCGTACTGCAAACATGAGACATCAAAATATTTCTTTCCACTGGCTCCAGATGATGACAGCCTCTTCCCTAAGGGGCATTTGCACTGAGCCAATTAAAACTAAAATCCAGGATACACGAGCAGTGCAGCTCCGAGATGAGCAGAGCATCCCCAAAAGCAAGCAGCTGCCCCTGCGTCAAACAAAACCTGCTTTAAACCTCCCTAAAACCAAGCGAAGGAGGGCCCAGGCACTCTACCAAGTCATTTTAAGTTAAATGAGTCCAATTTTGGTTTTCATCAATTCATATTTTACTTTTGAGCATTTCAATCTATACCTCCCCAGTGCCTCCCAATAGGACTCCGTATTCCTAATCAAGAGCTGCCACCAATACTCTTAGGCTTTTCTCCCTTCTTTTCCAATGTGTTTGCCAGGCAATTTGAACACTCCAGTAAGACATCTTTAAACAGAACTTAAACTCTTAATTCTAAGTGTTTAAAGTAGCATTTAAAGAAAATCTGGTTGGAGATGTATTTGTTATCCAGTCATCACCCAACACTTTATCCCTTGAACCCTTTCCACATCCGTGGCACCACAGCATGTTCATGCCCTGCACATCCTAACAATGTGAGCTTTGTATTAAGGACCAAGAACCATCTCCCCAGCTTCCTCCTCTCGCTCCCCTTGAGAACCAAGAACATCCCAAGGGATTTTTCCAGCTTTCCTCCCTTCCAGCACTGCAGCCCCCAGCATCCCAGCAATAAACGCAGCAGCAGCAGCTCAGTTTCACTTACTTGCTAAGGCTTTTTCATAGGTCTTCCCCATAGAAATGAAATTCCTGAGGCTGGGATTGAACTGCTCCATAATCGTCTAAAGGGAAAAGAAGAACATGAGGGATTAGTGGAGATGACCAGGAGGTAGACAGAGCAGATCCCCTGGGGCAGCCACACTGAGCTCCATTGCTCAGCAATGCAAACCCAGCAGAAAATCCCCCCACAGCCCTTGCAGCAACTCAACCCCAGGGTACTGATGTCTGCAAGAGGATGCTGGCTCCCACCAAGAAGCCTTAATACACCCATGTACTGCAAATAACCCCAGGCTGGTTTGGGTTGGAAGGGACCTTAAAGCTCATCCAGTTCCAACTCCCTGCTACGGACAGGGACAGCCTGCACTAGAGCAGGGTGCTCAAAGCCTCATCCAACCTGTTGTTGTACAAAATCACGCACAAAAGCAATGCACCTAAAGGCTGGAAGGGCAAATACTCTTCTCATTCAGGGTAAGTCAGAAGTACAGGTTCAGGGCAGTGCAGAAGTGGCCTGAAGCTAAAGCAAACATGATAAGAGCTGCTGAGCACAGCCAGGACGTCAGCTGAACACAATGACCCGTGCGGCCACTTTGAGCCATGCCCTTTGCAAGGGTGATCAGAACCACCTTCTCTCACCAAGGGCAAACACTCCACAATGCTCTTCCCTGCCTGCCCGCAGCTCCAGACCGTGCCATTGGCACTGCCTGGATATGGCAGCCAGGGAAGATGCCCCAAGTATCCCCCCTTCATCCCACAGCTCGATTGAGGAAGACCAAGGCTGTGTTTTGAAAGCCACAAGGCAGAGGGTCAATAAGGCGGTGGCTTTGCAGTGCCCCAGCACAAGATGCCTTTTGCAGGTGCTCTATTGTAAGAGATAAATGAATGCCCCAAACCAGCAAATTATGGCTATATTTGCCATATGTGGTCAACGGCTGTTCGGGACAGCAGTTAACAGCACTCAGACCAACCACGATGTTGAGCTGAGTTCTGGAGATGATGAATGGTGATGTCCTGCTCCTGGACCGGCCTTGCCTTGGGGAGCAGCAGCAGCTTGGCCTGTGGTGGACAAGCAGAAGGGGCTGAAATAACCACCAAGGAGCTGAACTCAGAACAAAGCCACCACCATCCCCATCGAGCTGGTGCCAGCCACGGCTGAAGCCACATGCAAGGAATTACACCTCGGTCTCAAAGCACTTGGTGTCACTTTCCACCTGCAGATAAAGGCATAAATGAGGGTGTTGGTGCACACCAGCAGCAGTCTGACAGCTTCTCCTCCCTCGCTTTAAGGTCCTTATGGAAACACGGGGGGAAGGAATAATCGGCTCACGAAGAAGAACGGCTCTTTGTGCGCTTGGCAGGGCAGCTCCAGACCCTCCCCTGCCAGAGCCATTCAATCCCCGGCACCGATAGCATCTCTCAAACCAGACACCGATTCCCAGGCGAGCTCTGGGACAGACAACAAAATCTCCATTCTGTTCCTGAGAACCCAACCTCCGGACCAAGCCTGGCTGCCGTGGAGCAGCCCCGGGCCCTGCCCCACCTCGGGGACAGCCCCTTGCCAAGGCTACCACCAGGAAATGAAGGTTGATGCCTAAATATCCCCTCACACCCAAGCAGGGATGCACCAGCGGTCCCCTTGGGAAGCAAGGGCTTGGCACCCCCCCACGCCACGCTGCTGGCAGCATCCCATCTTGGGAAGGGGAGGGAAGACGAGAGACAGACACTTACAGCAAATAAGCTGATTAAGCATCTGTCACTTCTTCTGAAGCCGGCCAAACACTATAAAGCTCATTTTCTGCCTGAGGCATTTTTATCCCGAGTTCCTGCTGCCTGGCCTTTGGAGACTGTGACAGTTTAATTTTCCTCCCGTGGGTGCATGTGTGCAAGGCTCAGGCAGCGCCTTCCCCGGCTCAAAACAGCCATTTTCTCATTTCTATGAGAAGGAATGTGTGTAGAACACAGCTCAGAGACCAGCGCCAAGGTGGGGAGCATCACCGAGCTGCTGGTGTTTGTTAGCAGGAGAAATCCTTTCAATCCTCGGAGGAGCAATGGGCTGCGATGCCCCAAAAGCCACCAACCCGCAGCTCTTGGTGCTTTCAGGTCCATCCCACAGCACCATACAGCACCCTGCAAAGGGCCAAAGGTGGTTGCAGGGATGCGACAGGAAAGCATGAGGCTAAGGAGAAGCTTCGCTGCTAATTGGGACTGCAGGTCAAGCAACACGGCGCATGTGGAAGCTGCTTTGGGGCAGCACAGAGCAGCTCAGTGAACACGCTCAGCTCAGGAGGAGAAAATGAACCTGTAGCAACAGGCCACGCAGCGAGCTGTCTGCCCTCACTGTAGGAGACAATTGCACAGGAGTTAATTAACACTGATGAGGATTGCTCCATCCTTCCCATGTCACCTTTAACTCCGGTCAAAAGTCTACCTGTGTTATATCACAGAGCAGCCGGAGGGATGGGATCACTGCCCATGGTGGGGACATGGACAAACCCCCAGTGCCCAGGGCGGGGATGGGGACATGGACATGTCTGCGGTACCCATGGCAGGGATAGGACACAGACACATCCCTTCCACCAGCAGAGCCATGGCTACAGCCAGCATCACGCTCAAGTTGAGCCGCAGCAGTGTGAAGCTGGGTAACGTTTGTGCAGAAGGAATATTGGCAGGATTTCTGTGGGGAAGTGATTTTTAAGCAGTTTGCTGGGTTAAGTGCAATAAGTGTTTATGTATCTGTATGTACACATGTAGATATCAAGTCATCTGCAGCAGTGCTGATATAAACACATCTCCCCGAAGCATGAAGCTTAGTGAATAAATGATGGGGTAGGATCTGCAGCCGCAGCACCATCCGCAGAGCGGGAGCCCTGATGAGCATCACTGGAATGGACTCAGGGAAAACCCCTTCCAAATTCGGAGCATCCTCCTCAAACTGGAGGGAACCAAAGTGCGACTTGGCTCCAGCAGCTGCCAGCACTGCTCAGGACAGGACCCTGCTCCCCACCAACCACCAACAGCCCTTTCAATCATGAAATCAGAACGGTGAGGGCAGGGACATGTTCCACCAGAGCAGGCTGCCCCAAGCCCCATCCTACCTGCCTTAAAGCAATAAATATAGAGAAGGAAGCCCCGGAAGGGGAGCTGCTGCTCAGCTGAGGCAGGGGGAGGCGGCTGCTGCTGGCCAAACACCACGGACAAAACCTCAAGAGGAAGCTTGCTGAAAGTGGATGTTTCGATGGCATTGTCTGGGGCCTCCAACACAAACAGCGCAGCAGCACGAGGGCACTGCAAAGGGCTCTTCACTACAGAGATTAAAACAGAGCTTTTCAAGCCTTCTTCTTACTCCCAGGGTGGGAAGCGAAGGTGACTCCAGACCCAAGGCACTTTCACATCCCCACCAGGTGAGAGGCTGAAAAGCCACCAGCTGCTAAGAAGCCATAGTGAAAACCAAACACCTTTATGTCAGCAATACGCTTCTCAAGCATCACTTCACCCAAAGCAAAGTGCCATCGCTGCCGTCACACAGCCGACGGCTGCGCCATGGGCAGGGCAGAGGCGCTGGGGGGGTCAGCACAGCTCCCCATAAGCCAGCGAGGGGAGGCCGGGTTTGCAGGACACCGCAGCAAAGCTGATGTGCAGCAGAACACGGGGAACGGCAGCAAATCTCATCCTCTCTCCCATTGTGCTCCATCAGCACCACCCACAAGTTGTTTGCCTTCCCCGCGCTGCCTGGGCAGAGTTTGGAAAAACACAGGCAAAAAAAAACCCCTCTGGCAGCCAAAGGCTGAAAGAGCTTCTGCTTTGTTCCAGCGCCGAATTCCCCGGGTAACACCACTCAGCTCCCCAGGACCGGCACAGCTTTAGTCAGCTGCCAGAAATGAAACTAATGCGAAGCACAAGGTTCTGCTGAACGAGGGGGGAGAAGAAGCAACAGAAAACAAGGTCTCCACCTCTTCCCTCCGAGCACACGACAGCGAGGATCCAGCAGCCGCTCTGAGGCTGCAATAAGCAGCCCATCAGAAACAGTTTGAGCCATCCCAGAGAGCAAGCTGGACATGGAGCTGGTTCAGGTTGTGTCTGCTGTGTAGGAAGGACCCAGAGGAAGGAAAGACACTCCTTAAGGGCTTTTAGAAGTATTTAAATGCGGGTTCTCCCCAGGTCCATCCCTGCAGCCTCTCAGGGAGCTCACAGAACCCAATGCAGAGCAAACCAACCACCAGGCTCCCCTCTGCTCTGCTGGGGCAGGAGATGGTCATAGGCTGTGGTTTGCTGGGTGCTGGGGCTCTGCACCACTGCATGGCTGCAACCAGGCTGCCAGCAGTGTGCACGCTGCCCCACTTACGGTGCCTTAATTACAGCCAGGCCTCATGTCCAGCCGCTGCTCCACACAGGAACACGGCAAAGGGATGGACAAACGGGCTGAGGTGAGGAGGCTGCTGGATTTGGCCAAGGGATGAGCACCACAGCGTGTGCCGTGCCCTGGGCTCCTCTTCCAGCCACCCCAAGCTCACCGGGAACGTCCCAGACACCTCAGTGAACACAAGTGATGGACTCTCAGCTAAAACCCAGCTTCAGTGTTCTCCCAATGCCATTTCTGATGCCCCTGTGCAACAGCAAGGTTTGACGGCTCCTTGCAGGACTGATGCTGCACAGTGGCAGGGGTGGTCTGGGCTCAGCCTGGTACCCATGGGTGACAGCAGGACATTATGTGACCGTGACAAGGGCCATCAGAAGGGCAGCGTTGTGGGGCTCAGCCCTAAGGAAGTTTTGCTTCTAAATGGGCCAACCCCGCTCCAGGAACACCTTCATGATTTCTGTATTAATATTTAACGGCCAAACCCAGCCCCGCGCTGCCTCCATCCGCTCCTCCTGCCCTCAGCTCTTAGAACACAGCTTTAAGAGCCAAGTTTCTGCAGGAGGGAGGGAGAGGAGCCTCACTGGGTGCTGGTCTCCATTGCTCACAACACACACACCTCCCAGTTCTGCCACCAGGAACATCCCCATCCAGCCGACATTCCCAGGACCTTGATACCATAACACATAACAGCAGCATTCCACAACGCCACTGAGCTGCTGATGGCTGCCCTGCTGCATCCCTCCCCTGCCAAACACTTCCAAAGCTCAATCCAAGGCAACGGGAACGGCTGAGCCACATCCCCCAGCAAGGGCTCTCATGAGCTCCTGTCCCAAAGCCAGGCAGCACAACCAGGGATCAGCACAATCCTCACTGGAAAGGAGCTCAGGAGCAAGGGAATTGGGGAAACCCTCCAAGGTCCCCATTGAAATGCATTCAGGTTCTATGAGCTGTTGTGTCAGAGGGTGAAGGGGTGGCCCACAGCGTGCAACATGAGCAGCACAGCAGTGAAACCTTAGCCACGAGCAGGCTCAACACAACACAGCACCGAAGCTGAAGCATCAGGAGCAGCATCGCTCATCGGCAGGAGCCAGGAAGTGATCTGGGTACGTTCAGCTTTATACCACTCCTCAATCCACAAGCTCCAACAGCCTACAGGTGCACCTCAGCAGAGGTCAGAAACCACCCTCCCAAACTGAAACATACAGAGGGACAGAGCAGCCCCTCATCGCCCCCAAAGTGCATTGAACTCAGGAGTGGCTCCAGGGGCCAGCTCCTTCCTCCACTGCCAACACCCCAAACCCCACAACTTTCCTTCTGAATCACTTCAGCATGAATCTCTCCCCTTTCCCTCTGGACTGGAGATAATGAAGCAGGAGGCTGTTATGTTGGCAATAACACTTATTACAGCTGATGTGCAGCAAATGACTGTATCAGGAACTCTGCCTGCATTTGTGCAAGACAATTGGGCCTCGAGTTTGGGCTGGTTTTAAGCAAACACCTCTTCAAATGCAGAGCTATTCACACACCACTGCAAACCCATCTTCCACAGGAAGGAACGGCTTCAGAACGAACCGGAGGTGAGCATGGAAATGGCAATAATCTAATCTGTCACATAGATTTGTCCTCAGGGGAAGGAAGAATTGCCAGCAAATACACCATCCTGTGCAGGGGATGAGCAGCGATGGGAGCTGCACTGCTGCCCGTCCACCGAGCTGCCTGCCCCTGCCCACAGCAGAGCCACTACAACCGGGTCCCGGCGAGTGAATCAGCGCCAGGGAGGGTGGGATTACGTTGGCGGAAGGTGGCAGCAGCCTCCGTCTCCCTCTGCAATCACTACACATGTGTGGGCAGCTGCGTGTAGTGGCAGCATCGGCGAGGGGGAGGCTGTCAGCTCCTCCACCGCTCATTAGCACCGTCACTCCGAGGGCGAGCGCTGGTGCTGGAAAACCATTACAATGGGCTTCCTGAGCGGAACGCCCTGGGAAAGCCTGCGCAGGAGCGGGTGCCTGGCATGGGGCTGCCTCCTCCTGCTCCAGACCGCGCTCAACCCCCTGCAGCCCTGGCAGGATGACAGCGGCAGTGGGAGGCAAAGCATGGGGCAGTTGCTCACCCTGTGCCTTGGGTCTGGGGGCTGTGAGGAGGCAATGGCCAAACCTCCCCCTCCTCGGGGCTGTTGCCTCCTGACCACAGCGCTCAGGCCAGAACAACATGGGACAAACCCAAAAGTCCTTGGGCAATGGGAATGCGAAGCACTGAGACCTCAAAGCTCAGTGGAGCTCCAGAGAGTCACTGAGCCTCCGGCCCTCACACCAGGCTCCAGGAGGTTGTAGAAGTCCACAAAGCACCGGGCAAACACGGGGCTCCTGCACGCACCCCCTGCCACACATCTTCAGAGGCCAAGAGAAGCACTGTCATTCGGAGACAAGGAGAAAAGGCTCCTTGTCCCCTGCAGGAAACAGTCAGGACCTCCAGCTCCCAGAGCAGATGTTGGGTTAAACCACACTGGCCTCCAGCACATCCTCACTCCCTACACCCTGACTGCTCCCATTCAAATACTGAGAAATTAAAGTGTTCAATAGCTGACAGGGACCTTTGGACTCCTCTTTGTCCATCTTTGACTCCTGGAGCCATGAAGCCCCGTGCACCCTCTGCTCTGTGGTCGGACCAGCCAGCACTGCTGCTTGCTCTGGCTGCGGGTGCTCTGCCCCAACCCCAGACCTGCTGCTCACACGGTGAAGGAATCTGACGGTCAGAGGCAAGAGAAAAGTCATGCCACCATTCACCCTTCAGCCCTCAGTCCCTGTGGGAAATGAGCTTCATTTACACACTGTCCTTGCGATGGCACAAACCGCCCCGCACGCTGCTGACAGGGCTGCACCCAGGGAAATTGTGACCTGCTCCACAAACCTGTTATTAGCACAGTTCTTCGAGGACAACACACCTCAAACACTGAGTCACCAGCTGAAACCGTTCCCAGCAACTGTCCCCAGACCAACCATGGCTCAAGCCCAGGGATGAGCTCCAGCAGCTCTCGCCCTGTGTCCCCGCAGCCACAAGGCTCCGTTCAGACCTGCTCTACACCCGGAGCACCCATGATTTTGGGTGCCATTAGCTCTGTCTATGGCTGCTCTGCCACATGATCCCCAAACCAAGACTTCAGAACTTTACTACCTTGGTATTGCTTGCATTAAATTCCTCTATATGATGCTTTTTTCCGGCCTAATGCTCCCAGGCAACTCCATCCCGCCACTTAAAATGCAGAAAATCATGCAAGCCTTCCAGTTTAGCAAACGACATCCTGCATTACACGTTAAGCTAGAAAGGTTTTATTAGCCCCGGTCACAGGAGCCAGCGGAGCAGAAACCACTTCCCTCACAGGGAAAATTAAAGCACATATTTTGTGTTTTAATGACACTAGGAGCAAAGTAGGAAGAGAAAACCCGAGATTTCCCGAACTCCAGCCACGGCCAGGACACAGGACACGGGAGAGGCTCCCACCGCTCCGGGCTGCGCAGGGCTCCCGCGGCCAGGGGGGTTTGGGGCGGTGGTGGGATGAATTACCTGGGATGGCCTCAGTCCCCCCGCCGGGTCCCCTCGTCCCGGAGCCCCAGGTTCCCGCCCGCAGCCGCTCCCACCCCGACGGCGGCGCCTTCCGCCCGCTCCCGGCGGGGGACGGGAACGCTGCGAGGGGAACGCGCACAAACCCCAGGGCAGCGCGGCGGGGCCG